>LOJH01065557.1:0-11364 GCA_001685095.1 Ellobius talpinus | reverse complement strand
TCACTGTTTGGCCCATTAGCTCTAGCTTCTTATTGGCTAACTATTACATATTAAATTAACCCTTTTCTATTAATCTGTGTATCACCATGTGGCAGTGGCTTACTGGCAAAGTTTCTGCATGTCTGACTCTGATGGCAGCTCCATGGCATCTCTCTGACTCCACCCTCTTTCTCCCAGCATACAGCCTAGGTTTCCCCACCTAGTTCTGTTCTTCCTTGCCATAGGCTCAAAGCAGTTCTTTATTCATTAACCAATAAAAGCAACACATAGACAGAAGGACCTCCCATACCACCAATCCTTCCTTTCCTTCTGTTGTAGCAAGATCCAGATGACAGGTTAGCATCTTGCTCATTTCAGTGTGGAGTTCCAAGTACAGTTATATCCACCACTCATTCATTGTTGGACAGAATGTAAGAGATGGAGCTGCTAGGGTAAACAATATGGCTCCCAGCGCTGCAGGGAGGAGAGGCAGGAGGATTGTTGAGGATTTCTGGCCACCATCTTAGGTCCCATTTCACTGAGAGACCTTGTTTAGAAGGAATAAGTTGGATAGCAATGGAGCAGGATGCTCAACATGGCCTCTGGTGTCTGTGTGCACACAGGCATGAGCACCCACACATACACACAAAAAGAAAGAAGAAACCATCACATCCACCACACTAAACATGGCTAGTGTCTGTCCTAGCTTGCCTTCTATGGCTGTGACGACTATGATCAGAACCAACTTGGGCAGAAAAGGTTTTATTTGGCTTAACCAATCAAATCACAGTCCACAGTGAGGGAACTCGGGGCAAGAACTCAGAGCAGGAATCTGGAGGCGAGACCTGAAGCAAAGACTGGAGGAACGCTGCTCACTGACTTTCCTCTCATGGATTGCTCAGCCTGGTTTTTGTTTTTAATACAACCCAGGACCACTTGCCTAGTTTTGTTGAGGGGTGTACCACCCATAATGGGGTGAGCCTTCCTATGTCAATCATAAATCAAGAAAATGTCCCCACTCATTTACCCACAGATAGATATGATGGCATTTTCTCCATTGAAGCTCTCCCTTCCCAGATGGCCCTAGCTTGTGTCAAGACAACATAAACTAGACATCACAGTGTCCAGAAGACAGAATGGAAAAAAAAAAACCAATGCAGGCATGTCTTGGAGAAACTGGACCTTTTTCTCATTGTGGGTAGGTTGTACCTTTATACATTGCAGAACATCAATTCTGACAGGGTCTGACATAAGCGAATCACAGAACTTCCACACCATCCAGCAATTCCACATTTGATTTACACTACTGCACTGGCTAATTGTAACTGTCAACTTGACACAACCTAGAACAGCCTGGGACAGGAGTATTAATGAGGACTTGACTAGATATGCTGGCCTGTGGGCATGTCTGTGGGAGACTGTCTTAATTTTCAATTGATGTAGAAAGAGACAGCCCATTGTGAGTGGCACCATTCCTTAGGCGTAGGGGTCATGAACTGTATGAGAAGAGAAAACCAGCTGAGAGCAAGCATTTAAGCAAGGGTCTGTGTTTAGTCCCTTTCTGCTCTTGACTGCCGATGTGCTGTTGTAAATGCCTACCTTGAATTCCCCATAAAAGCGAACTGTAACATGGGATCGTGAGTCAAATGAACCCTTTTCTTCCTTATACTGCCTCTTTGTTGGGATATCTTATCACAGCAAAGAAATGAAACGAGAGCAACCAAAGAGTTGAAAGTAGACCTTTGTAGCTACATGCAGAGCTCACATTCACAGCAGTGGTATTCCATTCAAAGGTGGCGCAGCCCGTGTCCGTCAAAAGATGAATAAGTCATGAATGAAGTGTGGTGCTCACTTACAGCTGAATCTCGGCCACACAAAGGAGATTTCTGACCTATGCTGTGCCTGGGTGGGCACTGAGGATGTCAGGTCAAGTGAGAAAAATCCCTCCCAACAGTTTCTGATTACTATGATTCCACTTCCACAAGTGGTGTATCTGGCTATCATTCCCAGAGAGAAGCTAGGGGTAGGTTGCCAGAGGCTGGGAACCGGAAGAGAACATGAGACTTCAGTGGATACAGAGTCTCAGTTTTGTAACGTGCACAGTCTCGGGTCAAAAATAGTATGGACTGGAAAACAATGTGAATGTGGTTGATGCCACTGAGCTGAGCACTTAAGACCTAACTACAGGGCTGGGAATACAACCCATTAGAGTGCTTACTTAGGGTCCTAGTTTCATTTCTGTTGTTGCAATAAAACAACCCAGCAAAGAGCAACTTGAGGGCAGAGGGGTTATTTCAGCCTACAATTCCAGGTTACAGTCCATCACTGTGGGGAAGTCAATGCAGGAACGTCAAATGACTGGTCACATGACATCTAACATCAAGACAGAAAGACTTGCTCCCTTGCTTGCTTGTTTGCTTAAGTTCAGTTTCTCCACTCTTGTGCAGTTCAGGACTCCCTGTCTAGGGAATAACGCCCCTCACAGTGGCTGTGTCTTCCTGCATGACTCTGACTTAAGACAGTCCCCTATAGGCATGCCCACAGGCCAACCCGATGTAGACAGAGCCTCATTGAAACTCCCTGCCCAGCTGACTTTATTGGGCATCGAGTTGACAAAGCTAACCATCTGAGTGGCACTCTTCCTGAGGAGACAAGAACAAACATCCAGGGGTCCCAAATAGAGAACTAAGATCAAAGTAAGGACACCATTGAAGTTCAAGTTGGTGAAACAATGAGTTTTACTGGGTGACTGGGGATAAGGTGGGTTATTTACAGGAGCGAAAGTGACTCAAAGGCAGTCTCTTCATTTCCACCTAGCCAGTAGAAATTCACTGCATTTCCCATTCAACTTTAGACTCAGGAAAATAATCACAAATGATTGTAGCAACATGGAATCAAATACTAGAAACCTTACAGGCACTGGGCAGTGGTGGCACATGCCTTTAATCCCACACTCAGGAAGCAGAGGTGAGAGGATCTTTGTGAGTTCGAGGCCAGACTTGTCTACAGAGTGATTTTTTTCAGGACAGTCAGGGCTGTTACAGAGAGACCTTGTCTCAAAAAACAAAGCAAAACAAAATCTTACAGGTATGCAAATGAACCAAGAGGGGAAAAGACATATTTAGAAATTTAATGCAAAAAATTCTTTCAAAATATATTTTTATCTGTTTTTGGAGAATTTCACACTTGTATACAATGTACTTTGTATTTATCCTCTTTCCCCTAGCCGACTCCTCCCAGACCATCCCCCACCTCACCTGCTCCCCATTTTATGTCTTTCTCTCTTTCTCTACATAACACACTGAGTCCAATTAGTGCTTCCCACATATGGGTGGGGGTGGAGCCATCCTCTGGGACACAGCACACCAGCAGCCACACCCTTGAAGGAAACTGATTCTCCCTTCTCCAGAAGCCGTCATCTGCCAAAGTCCTTCCCCCACCTATGCTGGCATACTGGCTGATTTGACCATAGAAGCCCTTCACATTCCCAAAGACTGTTACTGGCTTCCCCCAGGACATTCCTGAGTGTGTCTGCCTTGAATCAAAAGGAGGAACCGAGGAAGGGAAGGAGGAGGGAGAGAGGGAAGGAAGGGGAGAATAAACCATGATAACCTAAATATTCCAAGAAAATAATTTTGAACTTATGGACCCCTGAGAAGTCCCTGACCCCCATCCCACCCCAAGGCCAAGGATCACTGGAGTATGCTTTGGGAACTAAGGACCTCACTTATACAAATGACGGATGTCAAATGATAAATGCTGACCATTAGAAAATTGAAGAGGAACCTGCAGGCTTCCCCTCTAGTCCAGGCAGCCACACTAGGATAGGAGGACACTGCCCCTCCCCCACCACCTCCACTCAGTCTCATTCCTGGTGACTCACCTCCTTCTCTGGGTTTGTAAGTGTTGCTGGGCAACCAGACCAATTCCTTTCTCTTCCCTGCAGTGAGTGCTGTGCCTTCCAGTGCTCCATCCCCACAGCCACAGCTGTCCCAGGGACCTGAACACTAGATCTTTTAAAATTATAATCATTATTTATTTGTGTGGGGGGGTGTATGTGTGTGTGGATGGGTGCATGCCATGGCCTATGCATAGAGGTCAGAGGACAACTGTGGGAGTCCCATCTCTCCTTCCCCCATGTTGGCCCTGGGCACTGAACTCAGGCCTTCAGTCTTGATGGCAAGTTTGTTTGCCCACTGACCCATTTCACCATCTCCAGACTTGGAGATTTAAAAGCAGAGGCAAGCACAGCCATGTTCATACCTGACTCCATGTTAACTACTAGCTCTGGCACCTCAGTTTCAACATTATGTCTTGAGGCTGGAGAGACAGCTCAGCAGTTAAGAGCTCTGACTGTTCTTCCAGAAGACCTGTGTTCAGTTCCCAGCGCCTGCATTACAGTGCACAATGTAACTCCAGTTTCAGGGGATCTGATGCCCTCTGCTGGTCTCTTTGGGCACTGCATGCATGTATTGCACAATACATATACAAGCTAACACCCATACATATTTTTTAAAAAATTAGATATCCATCTCTTCTCTTCCATCCTTTAGTGTCTTTTTGAGATCACCAGAATGCACTCTACAGAACCATATCACACACTTTATTTTACTTTTTTAAGCAGACAACAAATGTTTTTGCAGACACACCTTTGGAGAAATAGAGATCTAATGTAATGGTAACCCTAGAGTGTTTGCAAAGGTCACTGGCTCAACATACACTTTTTTTAATATGGCATTCCTATGCACATTTTGGTCCTTTCCCCTCTGTCTCCACCACAGCCACCAACAAGTGACTACTGAGCCATGTGTATGTGTGCACATTGCATAAGTGTGTCAAGGTACGCATGTAAAAGTCAGAGACAACTTGGGGGAAATCCTTCTCTCTTTAAACCATGTGAGTTCCAGGAATCCATCTCGGATTCTCAGGCTTGGCCACAAGTACCTGTACCCGCTGAGCCATCTTGCCAGCCCCATAGATGTATCTTGAAGTCAGTCTCCTCTGCACAAAGCAGTGAGGACCAGCAGCCTCCCTTGCCTGTCGATAAAACCACAGCCTCAATGCTTCCTTCAAGTACTTCTTTCTTGTTAGCAGACAGTCTTCATACAGTGGCTGTCCTGACTCATAAACCGAAGGATTATCTAACCCCACTGCCACAAACAGTGAAAAAACTGATAGGGAGATTAGTAATCGTGACACAGCAAATGTCTCAGAGAGCTAAGCAGCAATCTCAGCCCTGGAGGGTGGGAAGTGGAAGCAGGAAGATGAGGAGCTCAAGGCCATCCTGGGCTACATGATGAAATGATGGCTAACCTGGGCTACATGAGGCACTGTAGTAGTTTGGATGAGAACAGCTGCCATAAATGCCTGCATTTGAATGTGCTCAGTCACCATGGACTTTGGGAAGGATTAGGAGGTGTGGCCTTATTGGAAGAAGTGTGTCATTGAAGGTGGGCTTTGACGTTTCAAAAGCCAATACCGAGCCCAATCTCTATTTATTTATATCTGTCTGTCTGTCTGTCTGTCTGTCTGTCTGCCTGTCTCACCCTCTCTGCCTGCTGCCTGTAGGTCTAGATGTAAAGTTCTCATCCACTGCCCAGCACCACAGCTATCTGTCTCCTGCCACATGGGCTCACCCTCTGAAACTATGAGCAAGCCCCCCGTTAATGCTTTCTTTATGAGTTACCTTGGCCGTGGTGCCCCTTCACAGCAATAGAATACTGACTAAGACAGTATTATCTCAAATAAGCAGACAAATTCCAAAGACTTCATGATCTGATGGAGGGAAAGATTAACTGTTAGAACCAGGGGAGTTGGGGATAAAGAGATCTGACTCGTGGCTCTGACAAGATCAGGAAAGAATTATTTGTGCACTGTGGACATGGTGGTTGAGGATAATTATGAAGAACGTGGCTTCCTGTCTTTTCAGATCCTCATTGAAATCAGCATCAAGTTAGAGATGCATTTCCCATTTATTGTTGAAAGGAAAGGAAAGGAAAGGAAAGGAGGAAAGGAAAGGAAAGGAAAGGAAAGGAAAGGAAAGGAAAGGAAAGGAAAGGAAAGGAAAGAAAACCTCAAGTTCTTACCCACGCCCCAGTCTGAAGAAGGTAGCTTGAGAGGAGCCTATGTCTTGATTATAGCACCCAGATAACAGCTGCTGGAGTGTTGACATGTACAGATGCAAGAATCTACATTCAATCTTCTTTGGACAACTCTAAGCTTACAAGTACAGGGAAGGCATTTGGTAAGACAAGGTGACAGGATACCCCCACCCCAGAACACTGTGCACAGGAATCCTTCCCTGTGTTCAGCATAACCAGCTGACTGGAAAGCTAACAAAAGTCAGACCCGCACTCTGCCTACCCTTAAGAGTACCTTTTTCCCACACTGAGACCCCCTGGGGGAAACCAAATTTTCATTTGCAAATGGTTATCAATTGGAGATTGCCTCTGGGTTAGGGATGGGGCTTGTGTTCACTTCTTTCAGCTCTAGGACCCCATCTGGTGCAGACCTGCCTGGGCATGCACTGTGCATGCTGCCTCATTCTCTGTGTGTTCATGTGTGTTGATCCTTTTGATTTAGACAGCCATGTTTTCTTGGTGTCCTCCATCCCTTCTGGCTCTTACACTCTTTTCTCCTCCTCTCCCACGGGGTTCTCTGAGCCCTGATGGGAAGGGATTGGATAAGGACATCCTACTTACGACTGAGTGTTCCAAGATCTCTCTCTCTCTGATGTCTGACTGTGAGCCTCTGTTTGTTCCCATCTGTTGTAGGAAACTTCTCCGGTGACTACTGAGCAAGGCATTGATCTTCGTGTATAGCAAAAAAAATCTTTTTTAAAGATTTTTTTATTTTATTTTATGTGCATTGGTGTTTTGTTATGGGTGTCAGGTCCTCTGGAACTGGCATTACAGACAGTTGTAAGCTGCCATATAGGTGCTGGGAATTGAACCCGGGTCCTTTGGAAGAGCAGTCAGTGCCCTTAACCTCTGAGCCACCTCTCCAGCTCATTAGGACTCACTTTAATGACACCTTTTTTTTAAGAACAACATATTTTGTTTTACCCTTGGTCCCCAAGCTGTCTAGTCTCAGGTTCTTGGGCACTCAAACAGTGTTGGGTATGGGTTCCATCTCATGGAGTGGGCCTTAAGTCAAATCAGTTACTGGTTGGCTACCCCCACAGATCTGTCACAATTGCACTCCTGTATTTTACAGACCAGACACCATTGGAGACCAAAAGGTTTGCATCTGGCTTGCTTACATGATGTGGGATGCCCCTCTGTATGCTGTGAATATGTCTTATTACCATTGGTTAATAAAGAAGTTGATTTGGCCAATAGCCAGGCAGAATACAGCCAGGCAGGAAAACAAACCAAACAGAGATAAAAGGAGAAAAAGGGCAGAGTCAGGGAGACACCAGACAAGGACTTGAGGTAACAAGTAGCAAGCCTTGGGGTAAAATAAAGAATAATAGAAATGGGTTAATTTAAGTTGTAAGAGCTAGTTAATAANGCTGTGAATATGTCTTATTACCATTGGTTAATAAAGAAGTTGATTTGGCCAATAGCCAGGCAGAATACAGCCAGGCAGGAAAACAAACCAAACAGAGATAAAAGGAGAAAAAGGGCAGAGTCAGGGAGACACCAGACAAGGACTTGAGGTAACAAGTAGCAAGCCTTGGGGTAAAATAAAGAATAATAGAAATGGGTTAATTTAAGTTGTAAGAGCTAGTTAATAATAAGTCTGAACTATAGGCCAAACAGTTTGTAATTAATATTAAGCCTCAAGTAGTTATTCGGGAACTGGTGGGCAGGAGAGAAACCTCCAGTTACATGTATATTTCTCCTACATGGTGTGTAGAGCTCCTTCCTTTAGTAAAGTCGTTGGAACCCAGGGGTGAAGGCTCTGCGTAGGCACCAGCTTGACTTCTCCGTGTTCAATCTCTTGTGTAGGGTTTGTCCTCAGGCCAGCAAAAACCAAACTCAATGGCATCTTTAGAGGTTTCCTGTCTCATAATATTTCAGGGCTTTTCTTTTTTTAAATTTTATCATATTAATTTTTATCTATAAATTTTTTTCTTCTCTCTTTTTATCCCACAGGTACTTTGTGTTTATATTATGGCTTCCAGATTTGTTTTTTATAGGGTTCCTGAATGTGCACAGGAGTGGATCTCTGTGTCTTGTGCCTTCTCTTGGGATCTTTTCCTTCTGTTTGTTTGCCCAATTCTGATGTGTTAGTTTTTGTTTTATCTTACTTTATTTTATTTTACTATTATTAGAAGCCTGCTTGTTTTTTATTGAGAGACTGAAAGTGGGCAATTTAGGGAGGGGAGATGGGAAGGAACTGGGAAAAGCAGAGGGGAAAACAATATCCTCCCTCTCTCTCCCTCCCTCCCTCCCCCCCCTCTCTCTCTGTAAATAAATGCTATAATTTTTTAACATCTCAATACTCCCACACAGGAAAACCACATCTACCAATTGCACCTAGGACAGTAATCCTCAAACACATTGGTGTGTCTCAAAACTGCTGTGACTGCTCAGCAGTTCCTTACTTGATGTCCATCTATGTCTGTGTTCCATATCATGAACTGAAATGGAGAAACTTTCATGCTTAAAAATTACAAGCCTATTACGTAGTGGCACAATACACTTTGAACAGACAGCATTAACTTCTCAAAGACAATACTTATTAATAGATGCAGTGTTTATTCATCTTGCAAACCACACCCATACCTTCCTTAGTTGACAGTTGAACGCTCACATGTACTTTTTATATTTATTTATTGGGGGGGCGGGTGACACACATGTCATTGCTGGCCCATGGAGGTCAGAGGACAACTTGAAGAAGTCAGTTCTCTCCCTCCACCTTGTGGGTCACAGGACTCAAACTTGGGTAAGCAGGTTGGTTGTAATCACCCACCCACACCCACCCCCCAGCCATTTCATCATCCTGCCTCCTATCTACTTCCTAAATCAAATGCATGCATTATTACATCCTGTGGGAAACTGAATAGGAAGTGACCTCCACTCCACCCCCTCCCAAAATTTTAAGTGTTCTTAGAAGGAGAAAAGGGGTTAGGATGTGTTGGTTTCTGAACCGTTCTTGGTTTCTCGCAGGGACCCACGAGCTAAACCTTGGTGAAGCGAATAACAGGCCTGAAACTGCAAACATAGACCGAGTGGAATCACAAGTGAGAAGCTGTTGACTACACCAAAGGACATGCACACCACTGTCCTTCGTCTGTGCAGCCGAGGGGCTGAGGGGCCGAGGCGAACACCCCTCACCCACCCCCGGGGCTCATTCTTGGTGATTCATCTCCCGGATATCGAGCCTGCGTTGCTGGGTAACCAGACCAACTCCTCATTCTCTCTTCTACAGAGAACGCTGCACCCTCCCTCCTGCTCCCGCCCCTCCCCCAGGGACCTGGACCCTTTAAAGCCGAAGCAACAAGAAAGCCAGTGTTCAGGAAGAAGTGATGCTGTGATTCCGAGGCTTGAGAAATGCGCCAGGGCAGCGTTTCATAACGTACCTTAACGAGAAAAAACCATGGAATGAAATGACCTTTTCCTGTTCTATAGAATAAAGTCCTGTCACATTCCCGTACTCACCTGTAACCCAAAGACAAGAGCCAGCGACATGCATTCCCGTACTCACCTGTAACCCAAAGACAAGAGCCAGCAACATGGCTGCGTAGGGAAAGGGGTTTGCTGCCAAGCCTAACAGTCTGAGTTCTATTCCCAGGACACACATGAAGGAAGGAGAAAACTGACGCCCACAAATTCTCTAATCTCCGCACACCCCCACCCCACCCCACCCATACACACAAAGCAAAGATAGAATAGTGTGCTATCAGGATTTGGATAAACCTCTGTTGGGGTTGGTGGGAATGACGTGTCAAATTCAATGTGGAAAACAGTAGGGTCCCTTCAGAATTATTCTAAAATATGTAAAATTATTAGAATAATAAATATTAACTGCTTGGTATTTTATTATACTTAAAAAATGAATTTTAGCCACTGTACTCAAGCATTTCATCTAAAGAAAAAATTGAAAGCATCTCCAGATATCGTTTATGTCGTAGTTTTCCACATTAAATTTAATTTTAAATAGGGTCCTGTTTCCTTGTCCCTTATTAAACATTGCCCTCTAGTGGCGGAAGGGACACTTGACACTCACATACCAGAAGAGAATATAAATTTCAAGATTCTTGAATAAAATAAAATACATTATTCAAGATTCTTGAATAAGACAAAGTTGACTAGGGTTTTCTTCACTTATTCCTCCCAGCGCTCATAGCAGACAGATTTGTGCCGCTCTCATCTTGAACTCACATCATCTTTGGTTTCCGGCGTACAACCTGCCCGGAATCAAACTAAAAATTCCAGCATGGCCTGGGTAGATTTGGTGCTATGCCTTTAATCCTAGCACTCAGAAGCCAGAGGCAGGAGGGTTTCTGTGGGTTTGAGGCCAGCCTGGTTTACAAAGGGAGATCCAGGCCAGTTAGGGTTGCATAGTGAGACCCTGTCTCAAAACAAACGAACGAAGAAAAAAATCAAGGGTGGATGGGGAGGGGCTTTTGAAGTCCCACCCCAGCTAAGGTACTAAAAGTGGTGGGCGGCTACTGGGGGGCATTTTTCTTTGGGAGGGGTGGTCATTGGTAAGTTTCCCATGCCTCAGTGAATGACTGCACACATACTCTGTAAACATGGACAGGGCCAATAGTATCTAGTGTGTGGGAGGGTCAAGGGAGGAGGTTTTATTTTTTTCTAGACAGGGTTTTCTAGGTTGCCCTAACTATCCTGGAATGAGCTCTGTAGACCAGGTTGGCCTTGAACTTAGAGGTACGACTGCCTCTGCCACCCAAGTGCTGGAACTAAAGTCACGCACCACCACTAAATAGATTATTTTTTAATAAATAGGTTATTTTTTAAAAGACACAAAATAGGGAAGATGATGGAGAATGTATCATGGGGGTGGGGAAAGCTGGAAGGAAGGGGTGGGAAAGGGTATGACCAAGATACACTATATGCATGTATGAGTTTTTCAAAATAAAAATAAAAATAATTAAGGGCTGGAGGGATAAATCAGCTGTTACGAATACTTGCCACTTTTCCAGAGGCCCCAAGATCAATTCCCAGTACCCATGTGGGGCGACTCACAATCATCTGTGACTCGAGTTCCAGTGGATCTGATGCCCTCTTCTGGCCTCTGCAGGCACTACATGCATATAGACATACATACAGACATATATGCACACAGAACACTCATAAAGTAAACATTTTGAAACAAACAAAAAGGTAACAGTAAAGCCAGTGTTTCCTTGTGTCCTGTTGTAGTGATGAGGTGAGCAGGCCTGCTTTTCATCCTGCCCGGCTCCCGCATGGC
>LOJH01065556.1:0-10453 GCA_001685095.1 Ellobius talpinus | reverse complement strand
TTTCTTTCTTTCTTTCTTTCTTTCTTTCTTTCTTTCTTTTTTTTCTCTCTCTCTCTCCTCTCTTTCTTTCTGTTTGTTCTTCCTTTCTGTTCATTCTCTCTCTCTCCCCTCCTTCCTTTCTTCCTTTCTCCTCTCTTTCTTAAGAAAGAAATCACACTGGCTAGCCTGTAACTTGCCTTCTGAGTGCTAGGATTCGAGCTGTGTACCACCACATCTAGCTATGGTTTTTCATGATAAGTTTTACATTTAAGTGCTGTATAGAATTTACTCAACTCTTGCCCAGATGGGACTCTAGCACTCAGTGCTTGTTCCCAGATGATAGGTGTCTAAGTCACTAGTGACAGAAGGGTCACAAAGCACATCATCAGACCTCAGTATCTCCTGGCCCACTGCTGAGGTCCTGATTCCACATGGTCTGTTGGTCATCAATCATGATGAGTCAGGCATACTCAATGCTGACAACAAAGATTCCACTATTTACAGGAGCTAAGTTATGGAAACAATCTAGGTGTCCAACAGCAGAGGAGTGGACAAGGAAGATGTGGTGTATACAAACAATGGAAGCTTTTTCAGCCTCAAAGAACAATGACATAATTTCATTAGCTGGAAAATGGATCCAACTAGAGATGCTCGTATGGATTAAATTAACTCAGACTCAGAAAGACAAATATTGGGACTGTAGTGGTGACTGAGTCAGTAAAGTGCTTATTGCACAAGTGTGAGGACCCAAGTTCGATCCCCGGCACTCATGTACAAAAGCTGGATATCGCTGTCAGCACTGGGGAGAGATGAAGACAGGAGGATCCTGGGACTTACTGGCCAGCTGGTCTGTTCAACTTGGTGAGCTCTAGGTTCAGTGAGAGACTGTCTCAGAAGATGAACAAGGAGGGGAGTGATTGAGAAAGACACCAGACATTGAACTCAGACCTCTGTGCACATATGCACACACATGCTTACGCACGCATGCACACACACACACACACACACACACACACACACGGAGAGAGATCACATGCTTTCTCTCATTTGTGCATCCTAGGTTTTAAAAGATAATGTATGTACAGATGACCTGAAAGTGGAATTATCCAGGGAACCAAGGGGGCCAATGAGACTCTAGAAGGGCAAGAGGAAAGCAGGGAATGGAGAATCGGAGGGTTCCGCTCAGAGGCCCTCATATACTTACATGAAAATGGCCCTATGTAATTCTGTGTAACAAACAAAACGCTCAGAGGCCCTCATATACTTACATGAAAACGGCCCTATGTAATTCTGTGTAACAAACAAAAAATTAAAATAAAAAAGGCCCCTTCTTTACTCTTCAGGCACTTGTATTCCAAAGCCTCCTAAATGCCCATGCAATACTCAATACTGTGCTCAGGTCTCTGCAGCGAAGAGTACGAGAATGTCATTCTGCAGGGTTTATGCCCAAAGTCTTGTTTGCATCTGGACTATCTCTGCCAGCCCTAGCTGACAGAGTGAACCTGCCATTCCTGTTTCCTCCTCTGTCACCTGGTAATAATAAGGTTGCCTGCACTCCATGTCCAGAGTGGTTGTCAGTGATGCCCACTGACCCTGGGTCATTGTGCTGTAATCTAGTTTAAGGAAGAGTGTTCTGAGCAGCTGCTTCACGGAAGAACTCTGAGGAAACCTTTACTCATCCTGGCCTGGCTTGACTCTGGGCTCCAGGCTTCAGGAGCACTCAGAGGTTATCTTATCTCAGCTCCCTGGCCTCCGGTTCTCCTAAGGTCCACTGACCTCTGCATGGCTTCTGGGACATCACACAAATGACAAGCAGCACTCCTCCACTGTGAGGCCCAGCAGAGACAGCCAGATCTCCACCACTGTGAGGGCCAGCACAGACAGTCAGGTCTCCTGTGAGGGACCCCTGTGAGGGTCAGCAGAGTCAGGTCTCCTCCACTGTGAGCACCAGCAGAGTCAGGTCTCCTCCACTKTGAGGGCCAGCAGAGTCAGGTCTCCTCCACTGTGAGGGCCAGCAGAGACAGCCAGATCTCCACCCCTGTGAGGGCCAGCACAATCAGGTCTCCACCCCTGTGAAGGCCAGCACAATCAGGTCTCCACCCCTGTGAGGGCCAGCATAGCCAGCCAGATCTCCAACATGAGGCCAGAACCTGCTGACTGCAGACATTTATGACATGTTAGGTTTTCTGAGCAGCACTCGGCTTTGACTGTTCAGGTCAGCTTAGGAGATGGGCTGACTAGAACCTTACTTTTCCCATGAGGAGGTGGAGGCTCCAAATGGTTCAGTGCGCTTTCCCTGAGGGGCATTTGCGGAGGACAGAGTCAGGCAGTGATTCTTACCGGCGATGCTCAGTGGCTTGGCACTAGTGATGATGTTTCCGCTGACTAACCCTCCCCGCAAAGACTTAAAAATCCAAAAGAGAGCATGGTGTCACTTTTATTTCAGTTTTGGATTAAAAATGCCTTTGGCATATTTATTTGTTCTTCAGCATATTTATTTGTTCTTCAGCTGGTTCATAACATTTGTGTTTTAAAATATTTTCCTACTTTTCTGAGCTTTTAATATAATTACAATATTTCCCTCTTCCTTTTCCCCCCTCCAACCCCTTTCATGTCCCCTTTTGCTCTCTTTTAAGTTTATAGCCTATTTTGCTTTAATTGCCATTAAACATATGTATGTATATTCTTAAATACATACATGCAACCTTCTTAGTCTGTGAATGTGTGTGTATCTGTTCTCAGGGCTAAGAATTTGGTACTGGATCACCACTTCCTATGCTCTTCCCCAGGAAAGGCTATTTCTCCTGCTCTTAGTATCCCTTAGCTGTCTATAGTTCTTCGTAATAGTTTGATTTTGTTTTTGAAACAGTGTCTTTCTTTGAAGCTCAAGTCAGTCTGGGACTCATTATGTGGCCAAAGACTGGCCTGGAACTCATAGCAGTCCTCCCGCTTCAGTTCAGGTCATAGCTTATGTCACCATGTTCAACTGGTTTTTTAAAACAAACTTGCAGAGGTATTGCCTAGACTCAGCACTGTGCAAACACTTCACACACATTAGCCTATTCAACCCCTTTCTTAAGCCCATTCTGTGGATCTGGAAGTTTCCATGGAGAAGCCACTCCCCCCCACAAACACAGAGGCAGGAGGGAAGGGCAGGTTAGTACCTTGTCTCAATGCTACACTCTGTCACAAATGCACATAGTGGATGGTCTCTCTTACATACTGTGGCTTTATAATTTCCTGGCCAATTGGGCCAGCAGGATGGCTTGCCATGAAAGCCTGGTAACCTGAGTTCAATCCCAACAACCCGTGTAAAGGGAGAAGGGAGAACTGACTCTACAAAGTGGTCCCGTGACCTCCACATGCCTGCTGTGGCACACATGACCACACACATATGCAAACACATATACATGGAAATAATAAAACAAAAATAAATTCAGTCAACAATCAATCCAAAGGAAACTTTTTAACTGGGGGAGACTGTTGTGCAGGATTATTGCAGGGATTCCCAGATTAGTCAGGGACAACAGGAGAAGGGAATATGGTGTGTTCTAACAGCCTGTGCGTACCCCAAGGATGGGCCACGAGGATTCTGCTTCTCTAGGGAGAAACCAAGAAGGCCAGAAAGACCTGGGTAATTGTGTCTGGGAAGACCAGGAGCATCTGGATCAGGCTGATGGCAACCCAGAGGTCAGCCCAGCCTGAGAAGGGGCTGTGAAGAAGGGGTGACTTGGTGGCTCAGATAGAGGGTGCACCAGGACCCAGGGAAAGACAGAACCTTTACCAAAATTGGGTACATTTTTACTGCAGTGTATCAGGGGTACAAGCAGGTTGGCTAACCAATCCTGAAGCAGAAAAAAGGGTCTGGAGATTCTGGGTCTGACTTTATACCCTAGTCTAGCAAAGGAGGTAATTATGAGTCTTCTTTGATCCCTATGAGGAAGGGGGTTCCTTATGTTTGGAGGGGGCTACTGGGGTGTCATTGCTTGCTTTTTGTTGCCTTGATGAAACACTGACAAGAGCAACATGGAGAGGAAAGGATTTAATTGGCTTATCCTTCCAGGTCACAGCCATCACGAGGGGAGGAAGTCAGGGCAAGAACCCAAGGCACAAGCCTGGAGGCGGGAGTTGATGCAGGGACCATGGAGGGTGCTGATTGTTGATTTGCTTCCCATGGCTTAGTCAGCCAGCTTTCCTATGGTGGTCTGGACCCTCCCACAACTACACCCATGGGCCAGTCTGATGGAGGCCATTTCCGAGTTGAGATTCACTCTTCATAGTCTCCACTTTCCAGACAGGCACTCTCCATTAAGCCGTCTCCCCAGCCCGCTTTTCAATACTTTATTTTGAGGTAGGGTCTCACTGGGTTACCCAGGCAGGCCTTGAATTTGCAATCCTTCTGTTTCAGCCTTCCAAGAAACAAGAATAACAGGTCCGTGCCACTATGCTGGCTAGAAGGGGGATCACCGTAGTGAGCTGATTCCCAGAACAGAACGGGGCAGGGGGATTTCTTCACCCTGGCTAGTTTCCAGAGTCCCAGCCCTTAGGCAGAGTTCATCGTGGCCTCTTCTCATTTTGTAATTCATCCTACTCAGTGCCAGGCTCTCCCTGGGACCTTTTCTGGACTAGGTAGATCCTAAATTTATGTTCCAAAGTCCTGCCTATGAAGATGCCTTCAAGGACATTCTCTACCCTGAGAAAGTGTGGTCAAAGCCAGCACCTCACACTCCTTGTTCACATGCCTTTACCTGGCTCCTGTCACCCAGCAACTGTGGTCAAGGTTCAGCCATGTTGTGAGCTTGTATCATTACTACATTCCATTTTTTACTGATCAACAATATTCCTTTGTGTGTATAGGTTACCTCTGTTTACCCATTCCTTGGGTGGTGGGCATTTGGTCCATTTCCTTCTCTTGGCTACTGTGAACAATGCAGCCATGGACGTCCATGTGTACTCTAGGTGCTCATTTTTCTTGGGTCTATATCTGGGAGTGAAATTGTGATCTCAACATCTCAGCACTTAGGGGGCTGAGGCAGGAGGATTGTCATGAATTTGAGACCAGTCATCCTGATGCACCCGAGCTATAGTGTGAGACTGACTCTGTCTAAAAAAGTAAATTACAGATTAAAAAAGGATCAATAAATGTCTTTTTCACTTGACTCTGCAGTCCAGGGAGCACCAGGCACCTTGGCTTGGTAAGGGCTGGTACCACTCACAACCAGCAATGCCTGAAGCACTGAGAGTGGAATGGTAAGGTTTTGGAAGCAGGAGCATGCTGGTGGCCCATTATCAATGCAAGCCTTTGAGAGAAATCAAGGCCTTTAAGTTCCGAAGCCCCCAAATATCCTGCTGTGCTAACAGCAGCAGCAGGATAAAATGAGATGATATACTCCCCCACGCGGCCGCCCCTGTCAAACACTTGACTTTCCCTGCGACCAGCTTCTAATGTAGTTATTCTCAGGGTAATTCATATCCTTCTTTGTGGGGCACAAGTGTGGAATCTTGTTGCCTGACCAGAGAGCCCTTAGCCACTGCCAAGAGGCACCCTGAAGGCTTGCAGGAAGGTCACATGACACAGCTAGAGGCAAATGAGTCTTACATATTCAACAGATAAACACGTCAACTGCTTAACATGTCCCATGACCGTGGCCACGTCAACTGCTTGACATGTCCCATGACTGTGGCCACGTCAACTGCTTGACATGTCCCGTGACCATGGCCACATCAACTGCTTAACATGTCCCATGACCGTGGCCACGTCAACTGCTTGACATGTCCCATGACTGTGGCTCCGAGGCTGATGTTATGATCGTGTAGTCTTTAACTTTAAAATTCTAAATATTTTTGTCTCATACTTGTGGGTACAAGGCCATTTTTCCAAGAGTTCATTAACATTCTCCAAAACTGAGTTGTGTGAACTCTTGTGTGAAATCCTGAGAGAAGTGATATTTGTCACCTCGACATGAGAACCGGAGAGTATGTGCTCAGCTTCCTGAGCGGTTTCCTGTTGTCTCTCGGCAGTGTTCGCAGACACTGGGCATGCTGCCCTTTCTCTTCGCATCCTTCCCTACTCTCAAACCAGCTGATCTCTATGCAAACCCGCAAGGCCTTTAGATAAAGAAATCACACAAAGATGGAAAACTGTACAAGGCAGATGTGGTGATTCATTCCCTTAACCTCAGCATTTGGGGGGCTGAGGCAGGAGGATTGCCATGAGCTCAAGGCCAGTCTGGGCTCCAGAAGGAATTCAAGGCCAGCTTGGGCTACATGTTGAGACTTTGTATGAAACAATGAGAGAGAGAGACAGACAGACAGAGAGAGAGACAGGCAGACAGAGAGAGACAGAGAGAGACAGACAAATACACACAGAGACAGACAGACAGACACACACAGAGACTTATCACATGCTAGTATTGTTCTGTTACATTCTTTTTTTGTCAGTAATCCCTGAACTCCAACCTTCCCTTGCCATGCATGCTCACCAAAAGTTTGCCAGCATCCCTTTCTTTACGTAGAGTAAGTTGTCTGTCTTGACGTCCCCAGCTGTTTTCTAACTTAGCCACCAAAGAAACTTTCTCTGCTCTCTCTCTCTGGGGAGCAGAGACCATCACACACATCATGGGATGTGATGTTCAATTCATGAATGAACTCCAATTCGTGATGTTCTCCTATTGCGTTGCTTTGAGCTCAGCTTGTGTTGTCTTGACTCTTGCAGGTGCTGATTCTGGTTTCGGTCATGCCTTGGCCAAGCACCTGGACAAGCTGGGCTTCAGAGTGTTTGCCGGAGTACTGGACGTGAAAGGCTCAGGAGCGGAGGAATTGAGAAAAACCTGCTCTGAGCGCCTCTTGGTGCTCCAGATGGATGTCACCAAGCTCGAGCAGATAAAAGATGCTCACAGCAAAGTCACAGAGAAGACCAAAGACAAAGGTACTACTGACTTCCTTGATTCCTCCTCACCCCACTCACCAATGCCCATCTCTTGTCACCACCTCTGATGACCGTGGCTGCTGATCACACCAGGACCCTTGTGCTGGACCCATGCCATGTGCCAGAGGCTGTTAGACACAAAGATGTCAGGAATGACTCCGATACAGATTCTCTCTTCATAGAATGTGCAGAATTCATGTGTGGGAGTGTGTATGCGTGCATGTGCATGTGTGCATGCGTGCGTGCATGGCGGGGGGGCAGAAGACAACCTTGGCTATTGTTTCAGATGCACCACCACCCATATTGTCTTTTGAGACAGAGTTTCTCAGTAGTCTGGAGCTCAGCAGTTAGGCAAAGTTGGCTGGCTCACTGGTGAACCTGAAGGATCCACCTGTCTCTGCCTCCCCACTGCTGGGATTACAAGTGCCTGTCACTGTGACAGGTTTTTTAAGATGTAAATTTTTTAAGATGTGAACTTCTGCCATCTTGCTTGCTAAGCAAGCACTTTACCAGCTGAGCTATGCCCCACTCCCTCCTTCAGCGAACAATATCATCTTCCTCCCATGTCTTCTTGGTCCCTCTGGTTGCTCTCCTACTCCCGGCTCTTTGCCTTCTTCCAGCAAGATCAGCATGCGTTGGTCTTTCCTAGCTTGACAAACAGCTGCAGGACCATGTGCCTTCTGGAGGCTCTGCCTTTTCTCTCTTTCATTTGTGGCCAAGTCTCCGTTTGGTTTCATGGTTTCATGCCTGGTCACATGAATAGTGGTTCTCACTACATCTCCTTACCTGCTCTGGCCAGAGCTACCACTATCTTCTTGAAGACCAAAGACCTTATCTTCTCTGTACTGTTCTAAGAGGACATTCTCTGCTCAGATTTGGGGTTCCAGCCTTCCCTTTGTTCCCCTGTTTGCTGGTTGCTCTCTCTGCTTTCTGGATAGATCTCTTCCTCTATCCCTCTATTAAATACAAATCTTCCCATTTGGATCCACCTATGGCTTTCCACTCCCCACTCCTGGGTTCGACCACTCCATTCTTATGACAAGGGCTCTCTGTCCTCTGTATATTGGAGGGGGGAGCTAAAAAATACCCATGTTTGTCCCCGGAGTGGGGTACATACTCTGTGGAACCCAATGTGAGGTGAACATGAGAGCCCCCTCATTGATGAACTGATTCAGAAATATAAGATGGTGGCGTCGGGGCATTAAACATATGAGTTCCTTCTGAACTCCCAGTCCCATGGCTCGGGGGTGTTTGAGTGCCTCCAGCCCAAAGTTCAATTGCTGCAGCTTATTCAAGGAGAGACTCAGATACCAACAATGAGGGGGGGTGAGGGAGGGAGGAAGAAAGGGAGGGAGAGAGAGAGTTTGTGCATGTTTGTGTGAGCATGCACACTCTAGAGGTCAATGTCAGGTGTCTTCTCTCTGTCTTGTGTTTTTGACACGGAGTTTGCTATTTTGGCAAGTCCCTGGGATCCATCTGTCTCCCCACCACACTCCCTGGTGCTGGCGGTACAGCACAGCTTTGTGTGGGGGCTGGAGGGTCCGTTTGCTTCTGCGCTGTGCATCTTACCCAACACACCATCTCCCAGCCCCATTAGCAGTTTTTACTTTTGAAAGCTCCCTAGGTGATGTTAATGTTTGGTCAGGGTTGGAAGACTAATTTACACTAATACCTTCCAAAGCTACGCAGCCCACCTGGCTGTGCCTCCTCACATCTAGCCCCAAACACACTAAATGATCTCCCAAGCATTTCTACAACCTCATTGTCTTCAGAGTTGACCTTGTTATCTTTTCCCTAATGCCAGCTTGAAAATCGACTTGATTGCCTGCACACCCAATCATTGGAGTCAGTGGCCTGGTGGGTGGTCACTGACACCTCTAACTCTGACACCACTGATCTCTCTGCCCTATTGACCTGGAGTTCTGCCAGTTCTGCCCCCAGATATTTGTCACCCAGCCTCTTCTCAACATCTCCAAAAAGTAGTGGTTCATTGTAGGCCTTCACCAGGTCCTGTGTGGATACCCCAATGGTTTTGCTGTTTCCTGTGTGGGTACCCCAATGGCCTCCCTACTTCCTGTGTGGGTACCCCAATGGCCTCCGTACTTCCTGTGTGGGTACCCAAATGACTTTGCTGTCTCCTGTGTGGGTAGCTCAGTGGTCTCCCTAATTCCTGTGTGAGTACTCCAATGACTTTGCTGCCTCATTTGTGGGTAGCCCAATGGTCTCCCTGTTTCCTTGTGGGTACCCCAATGACTTTTCTGCCTTCTGTGTGGGTACCCCAATGGCCTCCCTACTTCCTGGGTGGGTGCCCTAGTGACCCCTCTCTAGGTACTTCAATGACCCTCCTGCTGCCTGTCTGGGCACCCCAATGGCCTCCCTGCTGCTTGGCCAGGTACCTGCATGGCCTCCTTGCTGGGTACCCCGGTGGTCTCCTCCCACCTGTACTTCTCCATCACTCTCTGACAGAGCATAATCTTCATGATGCACATCTCCTCCAGTGCCACCCGTTCTCTAGAGCCTCTGGAATGTGGGCTCTCTGGGTCAAGGAACTCCGGTTGTGATTTGCTTTGCACGCAGCTCATTGTCTGACCCCGTGCTTCCCCTTCTGCCCACCCACAATCCAAACACCTTAACACAGATTGAAGTCTCATGGGATAATGGCCTTTCGAATCATTTCTTTGCGGGACGGTCCACTTGGTACCCTCTGGGACATTCTAGAACAGAGTGGCGTTCTCCACTGCTGCAGTCCAGCTTCTACCTCCTTGGTTTTTCCACCTCTTCTCCCTCTTCCTATGAATATTGTCTCTGCCAGCAAAGTCTCTCTGCTCCCTACTCCCACGGGGACTGCTCACCCATGCCATCCCTTCTTATCTTCCTGGTGAGCTGAGCTGTGCTACTTCCTTTCCCAGGCTCACTCACCATGATGCCTAGCTCACGACTGTAAGGCCTGCTCCTCTCCCACTCCTTATCAGTTTCTGTGAGAATAAGACCCATGAGCATATCAGACTCACTCAGAGGAAGTGACAACCTAGTGCAAATGTGCTGACCACGAAGAAAAAAACTTGTTTGCTTATAGGCCTATCGGTTCCAGACATAACTGGATCCAAGCACTCCGTAATGCTACCGGGGTTTGGTTTCTGCTTTCGAGTTCTGTTTTCACCATGGTTAGCCTTCACTAGTTGGAGAATGTATGTGGAAGCCTTGGGCACTCCAGGTTTCATCTTGCTTCAGCTGACTTTCATAGAACAAAGGACCTGTCTTGTTTTGTAGCTGAAGGATGATTATAGAAAAGAAAATAGAAGAGTCTGGAACAAGGCAAATCATGCTCAGTAAAGGCCCCTGTGTCTCCTAGCTCCACGTTTAGAACATTAACTACTTACTCACAAATGGTATACGAAGAGAGAAAGGAAGATTGCCAGTTATTGGGAATTATTTCTCAGCAAGATTGGCATGGCACCATCATTTTCTTTTATTTTTAAAAATGACTGTCTGGGGGGATGGAGAGATGGCTCAGTGGTTAAGAGCACTGACTGCTCTTCCAGAGGT
>LOJH01065555.1:0-10453 GCA_001685095.1 Ellobius talpinus | reverse complement strand
TCCTCATTTGGACCTTGGGAGCTCAGTCCAGGGCTCCAATGTGGGTCTCTGTCTTTATGTCCATCCATCACCAGCTGAAGGTTCTATGGTGATATGCAAGCTATTCATCAGTGTGGCTATAGGATGGGGCCAGTTGAGGCGCCCTCTCCTGACTTTCATTTAATATTCAAGAGTCAGGGAAGTCTTCATTTATTTTGCAAACCAGAGTAAGAGAGCACTGAACAATAGTCAAAATGTAGGAAGCCAGGACAACTGGATGAAGCTGATTAGCTAATGTCATGCTGGTGCAGAGTGTTTTTTAAAATATTAATTAATCAATCTATTTATTTACTCATTTATTTTTATACATGGAAAAGGGCAGTTGTGCATTGTGCATTACACTGACTCTGGTAGATTGAAGTCTCCTGTCTTCAGGAAACACTGATCTCTCTGGGGATCATTTGATTCCTTAAAGTTTCAGTTTGTTTTAGCAGAAGTCACTACATTTTGGTTTGGCTTGCTCCAGTGGTCCCTACCACAGGAGCTCGGTGGAAACAATAGCTTTCATTGTTACAAGATGGTGTGTGGGGGATAGTGTGCCTTGTTTCTCTCTGGTCTCTGACATCCTTCTCTATCATTCCTTTTCACTGCTGAACTTGCCTTGATTTCACTGGCCTTTGCCATGGTAAAAGGCTTCTGCACGCGAACTGGAAACTCAGGCAAAGGAAGAGTCTTAGTTAGGGTTTCTATTGCCGTGTCAAAATCACCATAACTAAAAATCAAGTTGGGGGCATCATTATTCAGCTTACACTTCCAGATCACAGTCCATTAGTGGAAGAAGTCCAGAAAGGAACTCAAGTAGGGCTGGAACCTGGAGGCAGGAGCCGATGCAGAGACCATGCAGGGGTGCTATAACAGGAAAGAGTGGGCTGCTTGCTGTCCCAGCCGCCCCACTAGCTTACACCTGAAATAATCACACAGATACTATATTCATTTAAACTGCCTGGCCCATTAGTTCTAGCCTCTTATTCGCTAAGTCCCACATCTTGATTCAACCCATTTATAATAATCTGTATGTCACCATGAGGTCGTGGCTTACTGGGAAAGATTCAGCATGTCTGACCTGGCATCTCCATGGCGGCTCTCCATCTGCCCTTCTTCCCAGCATTCAGTTCTGTCTACTCCACCTACCTAAGTGTTGCCCTATCAAAAGGCCAAGGCAGTTTCTTTATTCAACCAAGGAAAGCAACACATAGACAGAAGAACCTCCTACATCAGGGTGTTGCTCACTGTCTTGCTCCCCATGGCTTGCTCAGCTTGCTTTCTCATAGAACCCAGGACCACCACCAGCTCAAGGATGGCACTACCTGCAATGGACTGGACCCTCTCCCATTGATCACTGATTGAGAAAATGCCTTACAGCTGTGTCTCTTGGTGGCATTTCCTCAACTGAGGCTCCTTCCTCACTGATGACTCCAGCTTATGTCAATTTGACCCACAAAACCAGCTGGTGCAGGAGGTGATAGACTTACAGTAAAACAAATTTCTTTGTGAATTTTGGAATTTTGTAAGAAAGGAGTTTTGACTATTTGACTATTTCATCAAAGAGATATAATATTTTAAGAGGTTGATGTGCCAATTAGTCAGATTCGAGCATTATAAAATGTGAACATGTGATCAGATGTCACATTATGTGTCACTGAAATGTGAAACTTAAAGACTCGGAAATTAATGTACAAAGTAAACATCTAAGGTGGGTGGGAGAGAGTGGAGGAAAAAGAAGAAAGCCAGAAATGGGAGGTGAAGAAGGGAGCCTTATTCTGAGCGAGAATTGGCAGGAGAAAGAGGATATTGCCTGGGAGATAATTTGGATTTACTTTGGATCACCTGAGAACTATCAATAAAGGCCCTTACCATGGTTGGTATATGATGTTTAATGTGACACAAAATGAGAAATTCTCAACTGGCAAACAGTGGTTTCTGTAAGGTTATATTCACTCATTTTAAAACTAAAACAAAATGAAAGAGCACTTTCTCCAAGGGCTTCAACTCTCCGCCCTTTCTGCTTATGGCTCTGAAAGTTTGAAAAATGTCTTCTTCATCCTTGCCTACATTATACTTCTGAAGCACAGTTCCCAATAGCTGTCCTTTGCTGTTTACCACGTGTCAGACACCTGAGCCTCACACACAGCCTTCCCTTTAATACTCTGGCAGCTGTTATAATTAATAATCTGGTCAAAGATCATTGCTTAGGTCAAAAGCAGTTTATGAGAAGTGTCTTTATAAAATCCAATGGCTTCACAGAGTGTGACAAAGACACCAGATGGAAGCAAGCAGAAAAATCGTTCTTATCTTCTTTCATCTCCCACCACTCTTTCCCAGAAGGGGAGGGACAGGAAAGAGGTAGTTGCTTTCTATCAGAAAGTGAAATGGCATGGGTACAAGTCCCATCTTCTGGCCTCTGTGAAGTCAGAGGCCTCGTAAGTCACTGGCAGGCAGTCCTCATCAGTCTTCTGGGGGCTGTGCAGCCCCTGGTTCACCTTGTCTCATGACAATTGGCTCCAGTGTCCACCAGCACCAGGCCTTTACAAATTCTAAAAGTAATCACTATTTAAATCTCATATTGTCACCCAAACTCAGACACCTACCCAACTGATTTAGACATAGAAAGTTCCATGTCCATGTCTTTAATGAATGTGGAGCAGTATGGGACATGCTGTCAAAAGCTTGTAATCCCATCAAGACACAGGAACAATGTAAGCTGGGTCTAATCTAGGTTACAAAGTGAGTCTGTCTCAAAAACAGAAATAAAGAACACAAAACAGTAATTTAAGTTTTCACAAAGTTCTTATTTAATAAATTAGAGACCTCAAAAATATGGATGGCAATAGTCATCGTTCCACTACTAGAAAAGAGTAATGTAAAATCAAATACTTAAGAGTACCCGAATGGCCACTAAGGTATCTGGCAGCATATGTAGGACATGCATTAACCCAGGGCAACCTAAGGAACAGATTCAAGATTGCAATTACATCCCTGTTTCATAGATTAGAGACACAGCAAGAAGTGAGTGACTGTTCAGGCTCACAGAGTAGCGATTGTTAAGAGGTTTTGAAACAGCAGAATCCAGTTTTAGAGCCCTGGTCCTAATAAAAATCTCATGTTTCTTAATCTATATTTGAATTTTTACATCTTATTAATCTATGTTTAAAATTTTTAGATTTCCTTAATTGAAATTTGTAGTTTTCATATATATGTATCGATTATATATATATTCCATATACAGATATTGATTGTAATGAATATGGTTAGAGATACCTGTTTCTTCTAATGCTTATAACTTAATTCAAAACTATTTCTTCTAACTTTTTGAGATACATAGTACATGATTGCGTTGTGCACTCGCTCTCCAGTGCACTGCCAAGCTGTTGTCTCTTTCTCCTGTCACAGTGGGCCAGATGTGAGGCTAGGCATAACTCCATTCATATGTGAAATAGGCTTCCTTTGGGGAATACATCAACTTTGGTTTGGTCTCCTCTTTCCTTATCAGGAGGCAAATGTCTCTACTGGAATGACCTCTTTCATAACAGCTCCAATGGAGTACCTAGGTCAAAGCTGCTGCGTAACAAGTAGTAAAAAGAAAGGGAAGTAATGAATGACTTTGGACCTCATAGAATTACATAGAGACCTTTAAAAGCTTCCTGGGCTTAGGTTGTACTGAATTCAAATTGAATCAGAATTTTCTGGAACAATTATCTATGTGTAAATTTTCCATGGCTGACAAACATTTATAGCCAAGGAAAAGAAGCACTGGCAGAGTCTGTGTCTAATGGAAACTGGAAAATTCCAAGATGGAGTAGAAATCTCCTCATATGGAGAACTCCCTCCATATTTGTTGGTCTACAATATTGCTGTAATTCATGCTGGCTACTGTCATCCTTTGCATGATCTGGAGACTAATGAGATGTCAGTACAGAGTGGACACAGGTAGAAAGACACACAATATCTCCCCTTCTGCCCCTTACTATTCCTAGTGCCCTAGTGAAAATCCTAGAAAGAATGTTGCAAGGAACAAGAATGGAAAGAAGAAAAAAAAAGATGGAGTGTGCATGTGGTAACTTGGGGCTTAAGTAGGAATTGCATTACAGTGTTTTCCCAGCCTTAGCTGGGCACGCTTGCACCAGAGAAGGATATGGTATGTAGAGTTAGGTGATAGAGTTGGTAAGATGCTGGATTTATATTTCCAGTCTTCCTTGTTGTTAATGAGTCCCCGTTGACAGGACCAAGGAATACAGAGTCATGAAGGAGCGTAGCATAGTGTGGTGTGGCGCACTGCTGAAGTGATAACTTTACGGTTATGAACACTTGTTGGTCTTTCAGAGGACCTGGTTTGGTTTCCAGCACTTGCATTATGGCTCACAAATACCTGCAACTTCAGGTCCAGGTGATGTGTCATAGTTAGTGTTCTACTGCCACAAGGAGGCTCCGTGACCATGACCAAAGCAAGTTAGAAGAGAAGCATTTTATTGGTGACGTGCTTACAGTTTCAAAGGGTGAGTCCATGACTCTTCTTGGTGGTGAGCATGGTATCAGGCTGATACAGTGCTGGAGCACTATCTGAGAGCTCACATCTCATCCACAAGCAAGAGGCAGGGCCTGACATGGGCTTCTGAAAGCCCATCTCCAGTGACATACATTGGCTGTGGAATAACCCTCTTGTACACTGTAAGGATTTGTCACTCGAATTGGTTTAATAAAACAACTGGCCAGTAACCAGGCAGGAAGTATAGGTAGAGCAACCAAACTAAGGATGACGGGAAGGAGAAGGGAAAAGTCAGGAGTCACCAGCCAGATGTGGAGGGAGCAAGAGATGAGCAAGACTTGCTAGTAAAGGTACTTTCATAGGGTAAAGCATAAATAGAAATATGTGTTAATTTAAATATAGGATTTTGTTAGTAACAAGCCTAGCTATCACCCGATCTTTTGTAATTAATATAAGCCTCTGTGTGATTATTAGAGAGCGGCTGGGAGCCATGGAAACTGCCAATTACACAATCTTCTAACAAGGCCATACCTCCCATTCCTTCCCAAACAGCTCACCAACTAGGAATCATTCAAATATGTGAGCTGATGGGGACCATTCTCATTCAAACCACTACAGGATGTGATTGGCTCTTCTAGCCTTAGTAAGACTATATGCACATGCAGTATACATACATATATACATGCACATGCACATAATACATACGAACACCCATATGCATGAAATAAATAAACCTTACAGAAGATCAGAGTAGAAGCTCAAGTGTAATACGAGAGATTTCTAAACTCTCTATTAACTCCAAAGGCAGAGAGAGCTCTGTCCCGCTCTCAGATGTTATCTTGAGAAAGAAACATAAAAGATCCAAAAGGACTGTGGAAAACGAAGATGACTCAGCTATGCTTAACACGAGTTTAAATTCCTGCATTGTCCTTTCCGCAGGGTGAGAGCACTTACAAACAAGACCAAATAATCTTATCAAATGAGGATACATCACTTTGGTGGATTTGTACTAGCTGAAGTTTCACGTAACCTCACAGAAAAATGAAAAGCTTTGACAGTCCTTAGTCTAGACTAAATTTCTCCAGATTGTCAGCTGGGTCAGTTAATTCAGAGTTCACTTTGCAGCACAGAGATTAATGGCCAAACTTTTGGATGCTCAGAACTCAAGTACAAGTATCTGAATCTTTGAGTTGTATGGGAACGAGATCTAGAAATAATTCAAGTTAATCCTGCAATAATTATGGCAGCAAGTTTGAGAAAATAAAAGATTCGCCAACCATCAGCTCTGACCATCAGCCCCACTGGCACTGGAACTTACATGTGGCCCAGACAGGATCTTGTCTATAACGCGTCCACAGCTTCAGCTTTGGAATAAGTAGGTAGGTGAGATGGACCAACAGTTTTCTGCTTTGTCTTATTTTGATGTTATTTTTATGACAGTTACAGTTCTTTTTATTATGATTTGTCCCATATTTCAATGTAGAATGAGGAAGTAGGGTTATGCATTTAGAAAGCCTGTATTTTAGAGAGCCCACATGCAACCAAACCCCTGAGTACTGTATTTTGTCCATGATAGATGGCAGCAAGCCTTTAATTAACAGCAGACCCAAAGACCTTGATGGCAGATCATGGTGACACCATGCTTTTACAGAGCTGGTCTTATGGAACTGGGAATTTGGTTGTGTGGTAACAGAAAGGACCTGAACTCACCGTCTGAAGACCTCAATTCAAGTTAATTAGTAAGACCTCTGGGGTCATGTTGAAGTTTCCTTTTTCTAATTTTCCTTATGTAAAAATAGGTGATTCTCTCCCTTCCATGAGGAGGCTGCAGTGATCAGATGAGATGCGTATCTAGTGGTCTTTGTCAACTACGATTGGGTGGGTAAGGAGGTTAGAGTAGACAGGGTAGATGTGGAAGGAGTTGGAGGATTTGGGGATAAAAACAACTAAAAGCAAAACAAAGAATCTGGGTGGTAGTAAAGCTATTTATCCTGATTATTCTTCTAACAAAGAAATATGTCGTAAAACAAAGAGATCCTATTTTGCAACATAGGTTTTTTTTTTGGTTTTTGTGTTTTGTTTTTCCTCTCTAACCCTGTCACAGGGAACTGTAGCTAGCAGATTCCCTTTTTGCTCCGGTAACTGCTATCTCAGTCTGTTCTTGTATTAATTAAAAATTCCTGTTTCAAGAATACATGGAAAGTTACTATTGTTCAGTTAACTGAAAGTGCAGCCCTGGTGGAGTTACCCACCGGTGGTAAGAAAGGGCCATGCATGATCTCAGGTCTGATAGCAGAGCTGAGCCCAAAGTCATCCTTGTGCAGGAGAAACTTTCGTTTTATTTATATAACATATCTACCCTGTAAGTTCTGGGTTTCATCAAAACCATATCTGGCCCCCGAGAGATATTCTAAACTAGAATAAGCCTTGCCTTCTCAAATCCTAATACTCACATTTATTTATGATGGTGAAATACATCTTCCAAATTCAGAACATAAAAATAGAACTGATAAACTTTAGTGTATTTCACAGTTCTAAAACCCTGCTTAATATAATTTTTATTATCCTTTTGTGTTTAACAATATATGTTCAAAGAATAACTTAAATAGAGCAGGATAACCATGCTATTATGCTTTATCAAACATTTATTTATAATGAAAATAAATATATCCAGTAAATCTAAGAGTAAAAAGTCAGAAAATATAAAATTCCATTAAGATGAAAAGCCTCCATTTTGTGCTTAGTGTGTTTTTAAGGTTTGGCAATATATTCAGTTTGCAATGTGATATAGGTTTGAGATGTACTCCACCCTTATTAAAATACCCACTGCAGGAGACAGAGGTTTGATACATAATCACAAAGTATTATTCTAATAATGGAATGCATGATATCTATGATAGCTTTATATCAAAAAGCAAATATAAAACATGATTTTCAAACTAGGTCCAAATGGATAATGCACATACACTTCTAATGCTCAAAATACAAAGCATCAGAACATGAATAAAATTTATATGAGCATTTCATTCAGAGGTCTTTTTCTACAAAGCCATGCATTGCTTAAAGTAAGGATTAACTTTCAAAATTTAGAAATGGTGTTATTCAAGGATACCAGATTTTAAAAAATTGGATGTGAAGGTCACTAGGAATTTCTACATAATCCATTATTCTCTTAAACAATAGTTTTAAAAGAATTGTCTCATGACAATAAGAACATCTAAATATAACTGCCTCTGCTTAGAATATTTTTATCGAAATAGTTTGTTTACCCTACATGTGAGCTCACGGTTTGAGATGATCAGTTGAAATTTTGATTTCTCAATTCTTAATCTTGAAAAAGCAAGAACATCTGTGTTCATCTGTGCCCAACAAGTCAAAAGGGTGTGCCTTGTTTAGTTCTGGGGCATTGCTGAAACGAATGTGCCAAAGCTGAGATCTCTTTTAAATAAAGGAGTTTGAATAGCACCCATGATGAAATACATGCACACACACAACCCTAAAGAGAAGATATTGCTTAGATATGTACCAAACAATGAATTGAAAGCTATGCCAATGCCTCTTGCTGGCTCTATTCACAGGAATATAAACAGCCACCACTAGCTGAGCCCTTAGCAAGCATGAAGCACCTTGTTTAGTGTTTTGCATGGTCGTGTCATTTAAAAATTTGAGGCAAATGTGTAATTATTATGTCCATTTATAGTTGAGAAAAATAAGTGAGGCTAATTAACTTCCCTTAGCCCTCCCAAGTTAATACGTAATAGTGATAACTGAGCTCCATCCAGGCAACCTGATTCAAAGGTCTAAGTTACCCCAAGTATCAAGTGTACACAGAGTCCATACACAGAGTATAAACTGCTCCTAAAATTGTGAGTTCTCCCAAAAAATGTTAAATCTAGAAAATTCCTCTTTTCTACATAAACTACACTTAATTGCTCACTTTCTTTATTACTGTAATAGTCTTACTGGATTATCGCTTAGCTCTGGTTCTTTGCATTGCTATATGCAGGCAGATTTTGCAAATGAAGTATTTTAATTCCAGAATACGATTCTTGTTTTTCATATAAACAATAGCACTCAAGAGTCAAAAAATAAAGGAGATATTCTGTTTGACCCGCCAAAGAAATGCTATTATTTATACTTTCCATATAAAAATCTTGGACCAGGTAGTAGAACTCTTAAGTAAGTAGTAAGCACTTGATGCCTGTAATTTTATTATGTCTGCACTAAGTGAATGCTCTTGAGATGACTGACGATTGTAGCATGGGTTTATTCAGTGATCCTTAATAAAATCAAATGCATTCACCATCCCTAATAACGATCACGGCCTCACCACAGACTGCGGCTTAGGATACCACTATGAAATTTCAACTAAATATAGTGTTTCAAAGGGGAAGGTAGGAAATGAACATAAAGATTGCAGACACACATTGGAGGGCAATGATTCTGCTTTCAACCCTGCCTCTGTTAACTGACTTTTGAGTTACTCAACAGATCCTTAACCTCTCAGAGGCTCCACATCCTCTCATAAAGCAGTGGAATTAGAATAGGTCTAAATAAAGCACACACAAGCATGTACACAGTACTAGACATGCCATGCCTATGCAGTGTTAAGAGTGCTAGTCTCCTTTGCCCTGGGTGTAGGCTGCAGGCATTCTGCAAGGGCACACTCTTGAATCAGAGTAGTCAGCCTAGAAAAAGGAGCCCCACCTATGAGCTCATTGTAAGCATCTCTATGACACAGAAACGTATTGTAACGTGTGTTCAAGATCACAGGTGTGTGGTGCTCATGCAAGGTGACTGAGTTTCAACATCCCGAGGCAGGGATACATGTGACCCATTTGCGGAATAGATCTCTATGTGTTAAAAGTGGTCCATCGTATCTAAAAGTTCCTGGCAGCCCATGCAGTCACCTGAACATGGAACTATCATCTGGTTTGACAACCTGGACACTAATTGCCTAATTTGGTGCCTAAGAACATCATTTGATTCACTCACTGTTTCGCTCCCATTTCCACCCCTGTTCTGAACAAGAATAATGACATCACCTGGCTCATGGTGTCACTTCTAAGAGTAGGAATTGCTGCGGAAGGGAATGGAGAGATGATTTAGCTGTTAAGAACCCACTGCTGCTCTATCCTGAGGACTAGAGGGCTGATCCTGGAACCCATGTTCAGAGGTTCACAAACACCTGCAGCTCCTGCTCCCAGGGAGATCTGGCTTATTTTCTGGCCTTTACAGGCTCTCTCACATATTCACACTGGCACACATGAAATAAAAATAAACCTTATAAAAAAGGATTTCTATGGAAAGTTATTTGAACAACAGAGACTGGTACCTTGTAGCTGTCCATTAAGTCACTTATATACACATTAAAATATCAGAGAAAATATGATGCTCTACCATTTGAAAGATTGCTTGAAGGTACTTTAGTTCCACAAACTAAATGATCTTATATCACATATTGAAAAGCATAAGAGGGTTAAAGAAGAGAAAGCAAAAGAGCTTCTGAGAAAGTTTCATTATTTTCATCCTCAGTGCATCATGGGAAGAACTGTATTTGACAGTAGATGCATGTTACAACAAAAATGATCCATTTCAATGTTTTCCACTCCAAATGGTTGGTGTCTCAGAAATGAGTTAGCCATCCCTACTGATGAAACTTAGACACGTCATTCTAAACAAGAACATGTAGTGCTTGGGGACACTGAGAAAATGGAACAGAAATGACAGAGAGGAGCAGGAAGCCTGGTGATGACTTCCCCCACATGGATAGAAGCAGGCTGTTTGGAGGGTTGACTTTTTTCTGTCATGAAAATTTGATAAACCAAGTACAAACAAAAGCAAAACAGAAAGGTTGTGGAACTCATAAAAATTTAATCTCTGAGAAATCGCCACACTGATTTCCAAAGGGGTTGCACAAGTTTGCATTCC
>LOJH01065554.1:0-10453 GCA_001685095.1 Ellobius talpinus | reverse complement strand
TGTCTTTTCTGATATTTTACCATCAATATAGAAAGTAGGGGCTCCAGATACTGGTGTTCCCCATAAAATGAGAGGAAGAATTCAGCTAGTTCTCTTTATTAATCCTGCCCAAAAATTTACTGCAAGCTCTTGGCCAAGGTTCACTTTCTGCACATAATTTGTCAATTTCTTCATTAGTAAAAGGCACTACAATTTCTGCTGGGTCTATTCCTAATAATTGATGAAGTCTTAGTTTTCAATCACACTCTTCCCCACAATCTGGGAGAGGAATCAGAAGCATTTCTAATGAGTTAGCCAGACAGTCCTAGCAAGAAGAGACTACAGAGACTACCCTCAAGACTAGCACATAGCCCTTACCAGCTTCGAAGACAATTGCGTGTTTTGGTAAGACTTTGATTCCTCTAGCAGATGGTCAATAATGAGCCAAAATCCAGTTTTAGTTTGCAGGACTCAGATGGCAGGGAGCTGTTGTGTACCACCTTGAGAAAGAATCCATTGTGTAAATCTAAGATTCCCTGGGAGCATGGATTTGAAGAACTTCTGTGAGACCAGAAACCTGAATTTAACCTGCCATAGCCTCAAGGCAAGAGAGCCTTAGGAGACCAACTGCTGGATGGAAATGCCCTTGGAAGGAGGCTCTGGCTCCGCCAATGAAGTGCTTGTGGAAAAGTACTGGTCCTGGGCTGCCTGGAGCAGATCTCTTCAGTTCTTGTAAGGCATGGGATAAACAGGCTTATGGGACAGAAGCCACCTCATGGTTCAATAGTGGCAGGAGAGGCCCTTGACAGAGTTCAAAATACCTGCCAGAATAAAAGCAATGAAGAAACTAGGAACAGAAGAAACATCTCAGTGCGGCAGAGTCTGAATCCAAGTTGCTTTATAATATAAAGTGAACAAGTAAGAGCATTTCCTCTAAAATCAAGAAGGGAAGGGTGTTCATTCTCCACTCTTATTCAGTATAGTGCTCAGAGTCTTACCTGTAGCAATCAGACAAGAAAGAGAAGGAAAGGAAGAAAGCAACGTGTGATCCCATAGACATTAAAGACTGTACTAGAAAGCTCTCAGATTTGATAAATACTTTCAGGCCAAGGTTCAAGATACAAATTGACCCACAGAAGTCAACTATATACCAGTAATGAATTTGCTAAGAAAAAAAAACAGGAAAAATTTCTGTTCATAATGGCTTGAAAATAAAATACATAGGAATAAACCAAACCAAGAAGTCAAAAGGTCCCTATGACAAAAACTAAAACACCAAAACAAGCAACTGAGGAAGATAGAAAGACCTCTATGCTCATGGATTGATAGACTATATTGTAAAAATAGATATATTACTGAAAGTGATATACAGATTCAATAAATTCCTATCAAAATTCCACTGACTTTTCTTTGGAGAAATTGAAAAAAAAATATAAATTATTAAAAATCAGAAAACCAAGAATAGCCAAAGTAATCCAAAGCAGAAAGAAAAGTGCTGAAAGCATTATACCTGAATTTGAAATAGACTACAAAGCCACAGAGAAAGACAGCATGGCACTGATACAAAAATAGACAAGCAATAGCATAGAATCTACAGTCTTCTAATTCCTTTCCATGCAAACCTGAGGACCAGAGTTCAGATTTTCAGAAAGAGAGATGTTCTCCCCAAAGTAAATCTAGCTAGCTGAACCAGTGCACTCTGGTCTCAAGTGAGAGATCTTGCCTCCGAATATTGGTTGGAGAGAGATCAAGGAAGTCGTGCAACCTCTGGCTTGTATATGTGCGTGCTGGCATGAACACACAGATAGACTCCCAACATATACCCACACATGTTAACACCCATACACACCTACACATACATCACATACACCAAGATAGTCCTTAGAAAGCAGTGGAAAAAAATGGAAGAGACTAATTTTTTGTTGATGTAGCTATGAATTTCAGTCACACCAACGAGTGTTTGTGTGTGTGTGTTTGTGTGTGTGTGTGGTGATAACATTCATACAAATTATACTCTAAACTGTGATTCCCAGCTTTGTTCCTTTTCATTCAAGATTGGTGTTGGCTACATGGGGTCTTGTGTTTCCTGGTAAAGCTTCACATTTTCTTTTTATATGAGAATGTCCTTGGGATTTTGATATGGATGTCACTGAATTAGTAGAGTACCTTTAGTCGCATGGACACATCTGAGATGTTAATTCTTTCTATCCAAGAACCCAAAAATCCTTTTGTTTATATATGTCATCTTCAGTTTCTTTCACCAATGTCTGATGATTCTCAATATATCTTAAGAACAGGTAATTTATGCTGATATATCTCCTCTCTCTCTCTCATCTATCTAGTTTAAATGGCTTTTTACATGCTCGTAGGGTGTACAGTTTTCCCCACATGGAAGTAGTGATTATGAAGTATCCTCTTCCCACAAAACCACAAAGTGAGTAGCTGGGTCTCTAGGCAACACATTTAAAACAGAGACAAGGGATGCTATGAAGACTTTCACAGCCCTTACCAGAGATCTTGGCCAGATGCAAGAGTTTGGACTCTGAGCAACGGCCGTAATCAAATTAAAATATTAGGCAGATCTTGCTCTCATTACCTCTGTCTAGTCCTTATTTTAAGACTTTTGTGCGTTTAATGCACCTAACGTAAAAGGAAGCATCAGGCAGTCCTCTCCATGACTGGCACGTGATGTCTTACCCCACCCACCCCTCCTCTTTCCTGCCACCTCCTTCCTTTCTTCCCCCATCTTATTTCTTCCTACCCTCTTTCCTGTCTCCAGGCACTGAATGGGTCACTCCAGGAACACTTGAAACCTAGCTCCATGTAATCCTGTCTTGAAATTTTTCCTTTTTATTCCCCCACGTTGATCCCAATTTTGAAACTCAGTCATCTTGAATGGTTCAGAGACTCAGCATAATGTGTATTCACTCACCAAATGAATAATTGAGCAGATGAAAACGCCCATTGATTATTTTGGTTTTGGCTTAAGGAAAACGTGTAGAGGGGTGCAGATGGTTTGGAGAAATGGCCTCTGATGTTCTACAACACAATAGGGTAATGAATCAAATAATTCAGAATTGCTTCTAGAGAGGACTTTAAATGCCCTTAACAGAGAAATGACAAATGTCGGTGTGGTAGACATGCCAGTCATACTGATATGATCACTACCCCTGTACTGCTGCATTGACACATCACACACTGTAGCTCCAAACATGCAATTACTTCATGCCAGTCAAAAATAAAGAATGGGAAATGCTAAGGAGCCTGAACAGCAGGGGGCAGTAAAGGGTGCTTTTTCCCCCCTCCTCTCTGTAATGGGCTTTCAACATAGTCTAGCACTTCATTAATATTGGCTTCCTGTGTGAAAGAGCGAGGAAGATAGATAGAAGGCGTGTGAAAAGTGCCTAACCTAAAGGCTGGTTCTAAAGCAGTCTATGTTATGTGAGCTTTGTAATGTACTTCAGCTAGTTGCAGGATGATGCTCCAGTACATGGGTCTTTACCCAGCCTGACCGAAGGTCATAAGGCGCTCTATACCAATGGTCAGGAGGTGGCAGCATTGCTCCCCAGTCAGGAATATAAAACCAGATTTTGAGGGAGAAATAAAACATGACTAGGGAATGAAACTTTATTTAAAAACTAGAGAAGTAAATCGGGAAACAGAAGATTAAACCTTTTATGTTGCAAGGGCAAAACAAAGAGATGTAGAATTTTAACCACAAGCACATAATTCATTTTGAAGCAAGTGACAACAAAAAACGTCAAAAGTTTGATCCTTATAAAAGATGGCCTGTGATTGATGGGAGTCGCTTATGTTTTGCCATAAACATTTAGAACATTCATTTATCAGATTGTCACCAGGTCGTTCACAGAGGTGAGCCAGAGAGACAATGCACAGACACAATGCTCTTGGATTGGTGATTAATAGTGTGGACTGACTTCCTCATTGTCCCTGGCTAAATTACTCAAGTGTCAACAGAGGACTCAATTTTCTCAGGTCTTCACCTTCTCTAAACATTGAACTGGCTTTAGTTGGATATTTGTAATCAGATAAAACAAGAACGACCACATCTGAAGTACAAGCGCTTGTAGCGCAAAGGGAAATGCAGACACACTGGTTTCTGAGAGTGACCGCCCTTGACCCGAAACTTCAAACTGCAGAGGCCAGACCTGCCCCGAGCTTCTCTTTAGCTCTATCAGACCTTAGTCTTGTAGATTAGTAATACCTGCTTGAAAAGGAAGAAGGCATTTGGTTGCATTTTTTATGTATGACAAAAAACAGAACAAACAAACAAACCAACCCCCAAATCCCCAAACCCCCAAACCCTTAGCCCTTGCTGTTTGATTTCTCATGAGAAGCCCGACTTGAATGTCACTGCAATGACAAAGAGCACTAGAACAAACAAGAGGGCATGTTTGGTTAAATTGCTGTTTGCATCCAAAGCAACTGCCTAGTGGGGTTAGCAGAGGGTCAGGCCTCTTGTGCTTGTTTCCACCGAGTTTGATTCAGGTGAGGGTGGATTCAGGAAGGCTAGCTGGGGTTAGTCTTTGAACTCTATTGTCCTGAAATCACTCCTGGGAAGACTGTTGCTGAGGTTTGTATTGGATTATCAACTGAAAGACATGCAAGAAAGAGACTAGCAAGTTGGAGAATGGCCAGGCACTAGGGAGTGTGCTTTGGATTGGATTGGATTCACTGTTCCATGTAGGAGGAAGTATGTACGATGTAGAAGCCTGGCCTATAACCGTGGTCTCTGAGGCTGTTTGCTGCTGAAGCCCATCACATTGAGCTATTGTTTCTTCATCTGCAAAACTAGGGTAATAGAGCTAGTGTGAGACACTTGGATCCTGATAAGCACATGTCACGGTGGTGGTGGTGACAATGCTATAGAGCAGGAGTTGCATAGAGAGTTGCGAATATGACCTGGTGGTGGTGGCGCATGCCTTTAATCCCAGCACTTGCGAGGCAGAGGCAAGACGATCTCCGAGTTTTAGGCCAGATTGATCTATAGTGTGAGTTCCAGGACAGAGAGAGAGAGAGAAAGAGGGTTAGTTGTGATTATGGAGGATGAAAAAGCACTTCCCCTACTTTGGGGAAGCTATGGCTTTTAGCACGTGTCAGTTAAATAAGAACAAAATATCATATATGGGTGAACTCGGAAGCTCTAGAGATTGCAGCTGAGGTGCACAAAGGATGGTTAAGGTTAGCCCAGCTAGGGGTGAGAGAGACTTTCTACATGTTCACAGACAAGAAAGGGGCAAAGTAGGGCTTTCAGGCATGTGACTGAAGCCAGGCTAGAGGAGGAAAACTGAGGACACCACAGCGTGGAGCAGCGTGTTACGTTTGCAGAACTGCCCCTAGTGGAGTGATCTGAGTGTGTGCTGTGTATTTAGAGCTGCTGAGACATGTGGCCAGAGGTTAAACTGCTGCACTGTGGTAGGGCCTGGGCAGAGTTTTTGAAATAGACAGGTTTTCTTTGGCTTATCCAGTGCTTCTTAAAATAATGTTGGGCTGGGGAGGTGACTCAGTGGATAAAGCCCTTGCTGGGCAAGTTTGAGGACAGGAGTTCGGATTACTAGAATCCATGTAAAAGCTGAGTGGATGTGGTTCTACCTGTCATTCCGAGGCAGAGGCAGTAGATGCCTGGGGCAAAACTGACCAGCTAGACCGGATGATCAGTGAACTCTGAGTTCAACTGAGAGACCCTGCTTCAGTATGTGAGGTAGAGAACGAGTGAACAAGATGCGAGACATCCACTTCAGGCTTCTCCATGTCTGTGCAAAGGTGAATACACACCAGCTCACAAATGTGCTCACACGCATACAAATGTGCACACACATGTGCATGCATGCACCCCCATCCCTGTTCACAAAAGAAATGTCAACATTTGAAACTTGATATCTTTTAAGTAGGAAAACTACTTCTTAGGATTTGCAGGAAAGTTGGGATGCCTAGTGCTTTCATTCTGTAATTTAGCACGTTGTCCATGTATGACACCCAGTGTCCTTCTGGCCCCAGACTGTTCCCATCCCATTCAGCAGTCTGTGTAACCTTGAATCCTATACACATTGGCATCTCTGATTTTTCTACAGTTCTGATTTCCACAGGGTATACAGGAAACGGATGCTCTTTAGTCAGTAGATTCTACAATCTTCTGATTGATAGTTTTGTCTGGAGGATAAATTGAAGGAAGAGATAATAAATTGTTATAATCTTTTAATGAAAGTTTCATGTTAAGTTATGACTGTTTATATGTAAGGGCAGTTGAGGGTCATTATGTTTTACTGCCAAATTTTCTTAGACAATAGATTCTGTTCTTTGGAAATTGTAATCTCTGATATCATTGTGGAACAGTGATCCATTTATCCACCAAGAGTGCTTTATTACTTTTCGATGGATGTGAGCCCTTTTAGACGAAGTCCCATTCTAGTTTGGCAAATCCTTTAAACCTCAACAGGTGACTCCACTGGACTGAAACTGAAGAACTACAATTCAGATATTGATATGGATATACCTGGAAAAGGAGGAGAGGAAATTCACGTGCTTAATAAGGGAGGGGCTGCTACAACGCAGCATTTATTAAAGGTAGCAAAATATTTCATGTGGAGTGAGACTTATATCTAAAATTTGCTCTTAATAGTAAAGGTAACTTTTCATTTGGGGTCATATATGACTCTGTAGAGGAGAGGTGTTATTTTCAACTGGATTGACTATAGACGTACCCAAGGGCTTCTGTTGTGAGTTGTGGTTATAGCTCCTGGGAATTCCCAGAGGCAGAACAGAAGCAGCTGGGCTTGGGTGAGATTGTGGAATGATGCAGACCAGGGTAAAGCATCTCACAGCCATTCCCTTTAGTTCAGAGAGTGGGAGACAGGAAGGTAATGAGAAAGGCGTGAACTAATTCTGCATTTAATCTCTGGTCTTCAGTTGGAACACTTGTTGATTCCCAGGGGATATGGCATTCTGTAACAACACTGGTTGGTTTTTAGTGGGAGAGTTATGGTAGACATATTAGGGTTTTCAAGAAAAAGAAACTCAATAGGATGCGTGCGTATGTGCGCATGCACACAGAGAATGTGTATTAGAATTAATAGAACCTATAGTCTACATGCATACACATGATATTTGTGTATATAAATATATGTTCATATATCTAGTTTTGTTGTGGGAGTTGTCTAAAATTTGCAGAATAGGCCGGAATTTTATTTATATGTAATTAATTTATGTTAAAATTATTATTATTATTGTGTGTGTGTACACATGTCATAGCACTTACAGGAAGGTCAGAGGATAACTTTGTATAATTGATTCTCTCATTCTATGTGCACTTGGGTTCTGGGATTGAATTTAGGTTGCCCTACTTGCACTGCAAGTGCCTTTACCCACTGATCTGTCTCACCTGTCTCAGGCCAACATTGCAGAGGCCAGAAAAAGAGCTGATACTATAGTCTCAAGTCTAAAGAGTCTGGAAATTGTACTTCTTTTTGGTGGATGCCGGTCTTTTCTTTCAAGCCCTTCAGTTGACTCCATGAAGGTTGCCCACATCATGAAGATGAGTCTGCTTCCCTCAAAGGCTGCTGAATTACATGTTAACTTCATTAACTACAAGGTGAGATGTCCCTTTACAATAGCATATAGACTGTTGATGAATAGCTGGAAAGCAGAGCTTAACCAAAACGATGCATGATGTTGACATCTGGGTGCAGACCTGTCTGTGTGATACAGGTTGGTGGGGAGAGGAAGGCTCTGCTACTGAGCTGCGCCCCTCCCTGAGAAACAAATTTCAATTTGATAGTTATATATAACATCCACTAAACACTCACAGAGAACCTGCTTGTGCAAGAGCAAGATCTTTGTCATTTCTTCCCAGCTTTAAAGGTCTGTGGCTAGTGTTAGTTCCTTGGAGCAGGAGTGCAGACCCGGGCAGACGTACCAGCGGTCAGTCCAGTTTGGGGTGGAGAGGAATGTCCTTGTCTTAGATGTGTGAATTTGGACAAGCTTTCACCATACAGTACTCATGCACTCCTTGCTGAATCTATTTTACCAAAGCCACCACATCCTAAAGCCTTAGATTTATCTGACAAAAAAAATGGACATAAGTAATAACTGCCCCAGGGTTTAACGGACAGTAATGAAGTTTTCTAGTTCAATCCAAGTAACCAACAACTGTCTTTTGCTTTCATTTTCGCTACTTCTCTTAGTGTTGAGATCAGAACATAATTATATCATTCCCCTTTCCTTCTTCTCCCTCTCTTCCCATACACCCCTGTTTGCTCTATTGCAAATTCATGGCTTCTTTTCCACTAATTGTTGTTATAAGTATATGTATACATGCACATATATCTCTAAATACATAAGTACAACCTAATCAGTCTGTATAGTGATGCTTGTATGTATGTTTTTCCAGTATTGGACATTGGTATTGAATAATCAACTGGTGTGCTTTTCTCTTGGTAAGACTATCCCCACTCTCACACTACAATGTAAATTGGGGCCTGGTAAACCATGATACTAGAAGCCGAGTAAGACCTGTGGTCCCTTGTGTAAGAACCACATGTGCGGCCTGCAGCCTGGCCCCCAAACTACGGAACAGCTCTGTGCAGGTGAGGCCTCTCATTGATCTGACGTCTAGACCCACAAGAGAAAGACTGTAAACTTATGAAGTGATTTTCAACCTTTTCTATTGTCTCCACTCATTGTTCTGCATTTTAAATTTTAAACATTGTTCTTGGATTCTAACATTCAGTGCTAGAATCCTAAATGCCTAAGAAGCTATTACAACAGGCTGTTCTATCAGGCAAGCTCAAATGCAGGAGTTTAAATGTGTGCTTTGTGTCAGTTCTTTGGACTATATTTAAAGGCAACATTAAATGGACTTAGTGGACATTAAATAAATAATAAAAAAGAACACACAAGGTTGGGAGGGAAAATAGTGGGCAAGAGGTTGGAGGGGCGGAATGGGGTGTATTTGATCAAAACATTTTGTGTGAATATATGGATATTAAATGAAATATTTGTAAAATACCAGAAAACTCAAAGCTACTCAAATTTCTCTTAGCTCACTTGCTGAAAGTTGCAGGCTATAATTTGGCAATAGCTTGCATATTGACTTGTGGGCTGGGCTGACATAAATATCACTCTCATTACATTCTCTGGCATGTATGTGTTCTATAGAATATCTATATTACAAAAATCTAGTAAAACAAAATATTATGGCTTGTTAAATGACTTAACATTGTTGTGTGTTGTTGGGGGGATGAGAAACACAAAGTATCAGCCCACCTTTAGTGAAATTGATTCTTCTACCCAATGCATTGGCAGAGGTGGGTTGTTGTAGGCAGAGACTACTTGTTCGTTCCCTGGCTGCCCAGACCCAAAATAATCACACAGAAACTGTATTAATTACAATACTGCATGGCCAATAGCTTAATCATATTTCTAGCTACCTCTTACATCTTAAATTAACCCATTTCTATTATTTTATATTTTACCATGAGGCTCGTGGCTTACCCATAAGGTTCCTGCTCAGCAGCTCGTGTCTTTCTCCTTCAGCAGCTACATGGCATCTCCCCAATTCTGCCTTCTTTCTCCCAGCATTCAGTTTAGTTTTCTCACCTAGCTCTTTTCTGCCCTGCCACAGGCCAAACCAGCTTCTTTATTAGCCAATGATAATAAAACATATTCACAGCATACAGAGGGAATCCCACATCAGGTCGTCTAAACATTTATTTTATTTTTTTATTTTTAAAGATTTATTTATTTATTATGAATAAATTCTGCCTCCATGTATGTCTGCACACCAGAAGAGGGCACCAGATCTCATTATAGATGGCTATGAGCTACCTACCATGTGATTGCTGGGAATTGAACTCATGACCTCTGGAAGAGCAGGCAGTGCTTTTAACCTCTGAGCCATCTCTCCAGCCCTAGATATTTTATTATATTGGAAAGAGCATATTGTTCTCATTCATGTCTGTGCACTACATATGTGCTTTGTGTTCTTGGAGGTCAGAAGAGGGCATTGGAAACCCTGGAACTAGAGTTATGGGTGGTTATGAGGTGTCATGTGGATGCTGGTAATTGAACCTGGGTCCTCTGCAAAAGCAACAAGTGATCTTAACAATTGAGCCATTTCTCCAGCCCTTCATCATGTTTTTGTATGTTTCCATTGATTCTTTGGGAATTTCACATCATGCATTCAGATCATGTGCATTTCCTAGTCCTTCCATGTCTGCCCTTGTGCTCCCGACCCCCCTCCCAAAAAAACCACAAGTGAAAAATTGAAAAAAACATCCAATCTGTATTATGCATATACTCACTGGAGCATAGTCAAGCTCTCAGTGACCTGCCCCTCAAACAGAACTGAGTGGTGCCCCTTCCCATACCCCCACCACTTCAGCATCTTTATCACACTGAGCTTTCTTCTCGATGGCTTCCTGTCTAGGACTTTTACTTTGGAGGGGGGCTGGGGTAG
>LOJH01065549.1:0-10454 GCA_001685095.1 Ellobius talpinus | reverse complement strand
CCTTCCTTCCTTCCTTCCTTCCTTCCTTCCTTCCTTCCTTCCTTCCATCCTTTCCCTCCCTCTCTTCCTCCTTCCTTTCTGCATGTGGAATCCAGAAGTTAACTATTGATTTCTTCCTCTTATTGCTCTCAACCTTGTACTCTTTTTTTGCGACAGTGTCTCGCTTTTCCTGGAGCCTACCTATTTGACTAGGTTGACTAGCCAGCCAACACCAGGGATCCTACTGTTTCTGGACTCCTGCGGCTGGAATTACGATTGTGTGCCATCGCGTGGCATTTGGGGGCTTGAACTCAAGTTCTCATGCGTGCACAGCAAGCACTTTGCCAAAGGAGCCATCTTCCTAGCCTCTGGAGCTGAAGTAAGTCTAAGAGTGACTTTCTGAAGACAGTCTGCTCTGTGGCTCAGCTGCCCTGGAGTGCTTCCGATCCCTCCCCTCCGATCCCTCCCCTCCGATCCCGCCCCACCCCGCCCCGCTCCCTCTCCTGCTCCTTCTGGACACCATGGCCATTTAGCACTGTGTTTGACTTTGTTTTGTTTGCAGTCCTTCGAAATTCCTTTTTTGTTTTTGTGACTTAAACGGGGAGAATTTTCTGACTATCGCCATCTCCACTCCTAAATTCACAGCTGCTGAATTACAAGCTACTAATCCTAAACTCAGCTTCACATGCTGGTTCCCCACTGATAGCATGAGGGAACCGAGGTCTTGATCGATCTGTTCCAAAAGATCAAGTGTAGAAGCAGCATGGTCAGCATTCAAACTTATTTCTCTCTAACTGTAAACCCCACTCTTTTCCTTCAAGGTTTTCCTTTCTGCTATTCCGAGGGATCCTGAAAAGCTTTGACCACCTAGTTACTAGTCCTTCCTCCAGCCTCCTCCTAAGCTCATTCTGCTCACAGGCGCGCCATGCGCGGACAGGGGACAGGCTGAGAAAGGACAAGGAAGATTAATCTTGGCTCTACGTTGGCCTCTCTTCTTGCTGACAGGACCTGACAGAGGGCAGAGCCAGGCTCTTGGCAAAGTTTTTGTGGGCACTTAGTCAATACTAATCAAGGGGGTGACAGGAACAAAAACTCATGTCCCTGAAACTTCAGCAAAGGGAGGGAGTCAGCCTCAGGGAACTCGTGACCTGAATGAACATCCCCAAGATAGATGTTGGTTTGGCTCAGGGGAAGGGTGGAGTTAAAGATGCCATTGAAGAGTCCCTGAACCATTGCATTTTCCAGCTGGGAGAAATGAAGTCCAGAGAAGGCAAAAGATGTGCCCATGTCCACAGCCTTAGAGCATGCCAGCAGTCAGATGTCCACAGCCTTAGAGCATGCCAGCAGTCAGATGTCCACAGCCTTAGAGCGTGCCAGCAGTCAGATGTCCACAGCCTTAGAGCGTGCCAGCAGTCAGACCTCTGCCTCTTTGTGGGTTTCCATGAGCCTGTGTCCAGGGGGTGGTGTATCCCATTGGTTTTTATTATAGCTTAGGTCTGAACTGGCCTCCCCACACAGACTCATGGATGGAAGGCTTGGGGCCCAGTTGCTGGCACTCTTAGAATGGGAGGATATATTAGGAAATAGGTCACTAGATGTGGGATTCTGTCCTTGCCTAATGTGACAGTGAAATCAGAGAAGCTGTGCATACCTACATAGACCCTCCCACGGTGGGCCTGTTAACATTGCCTCACAGGAGGGGATAGGAAGCATGGTTAGACTCATCTGAGATGCCATCAACTCCCTCTCTCCTGTCCCCAACAGCGTCCATGAGCCTTCCCCAGCGCATGTGGTGTCAAGGGGTGCTAAAATATACAGAGGGTGGGAGGTTAGTGGAGTAGGGACATCCATCTATTGGGGTGTGCTCCAGGTATACCTGGGAGACTGAGGGCAGTACCAAACCAGGAATCAAGCCCCAGAAAGGGTGCTACTCAAGAGCACTTAGCGAGGCTAGAACCACCTCCCTTCACTAAAGTCATAGTGAGAAAAGAAGCCACGTGTGCCTCCTCACTAGTATGGAGGTGACTGTGACTGACAATCTGAAGTTGCACATGTATGTATGTGTGCACATGTCTGTCCATGAGCTGGGGGCCACAGGGCATCTGCTCCCCTCCTCAGTTGCCCTCCACCCTATTTTCTGAGACAGGGTTTCTCACTGAAACTGTAGCTAATCAATTAGTTACAATGGCTGACTAGAGTATCTGGGAAGCTTCTTGTCTTAGCTTTCTTGGCCCGTGATCACGTGATCACATGACTGATGAAGATCCGAATCCGAGTCCATATGCTTCCATGCCAAGCTTTCTACTGACTGCAGTGTCTCTCCAGCCCCCGGACCTGAAGTTCAGTTGCGCTCATTTTAATAACTGTAAATGTGGATGGAAGTAGCCACACATTCTGCTGCTCCTGCGCTGAAGTTCCTAGGTGAGAGCCCTTCAGTCCCTCCTACCTGCCTCGCTCTAGGAATGTATCCTGAGACAAATCTCCCCCATTATCTGTCAGGTTCCCTCCTCCCACGGTCTTTAAAGCATTAAAGAAGCATTTAATAGCATTAAAGAAACCAATGTGAAGAGTAAATGATTGCGGAGTAGAAATCCCGTTGAGCCAGCCCTGCCCAATGAACCGTGGCAGGTATCAATCTGACCCATATGGCATGCACGTAGACCCATCCTCCAGCCAGAGGCTCATGGATCCTTTCAAACAAGGCTCTGGGGATTCAGCCTTGCTCCCTGCTGAAAACAGATGTAGAGGGTCTGAAAGAAAGAGCAAGTACCAGACAGACGGAGGAGCCCAAGACCCAACTCCTTGTGAAATCTTTATGACAACAGCAGCCTGAGACTGACTCAGTTTCCCCATTAGTCATGCAGCCAATCTGGATTACATACTGCAAGGCTGACGTGTAACATGGGCTCACCCTGAGCCCACATTCATACCAGTCATTCAATGATGGTTTCAACTGTCCATCCCACAGTTACTGGCAAGGAGCACTCTCAGACCAAGTCCTGGGCCATAGACTGTTGGGAAATCCTACATCTTAGAGGACTGGAGTCTCAAGTTAAAAAGGTAAGCTGGGCCTGGTGGCACACACCTTTAGTCCCGCACTCGGGAGGCAGAGGCGGTAGATCTTTGATTTCAAAGTCAACCTGGTTTACAAAGCAAGTTCTGGGCCAGCCTGGACTACACAGAGAACCCTGTCTTGTGGTGGGGGAAGATGAAGTGGGACTGGGATGTGACTCAGAGAAGTGTTTGCAGAGTAAGTAGGAAGATCTGAATTTGATACCCAGAACCCACAAAAAAGGGGGCTCTCTAACATTCATAGACTAGGGCATAAGGATGAATAATTCAAGGGCATCTTCCATCACATAGGGAGTTCAAGGTGAACGCAGGCAATATGATATGTTGTCTCAAACCAAAACAGAAACAAACAAGACCTTTACGGGGTACTCGTGGCTCAGGAGGTAAAGGTTGTTTGCTATCAAACCTGAGGACCTGAGTTTGAATCCCTGGGACCCATGTTGTGTCAGAGCACTGCAAGCTGTTCTCAGCCACATGCCACACACACACACACACACACACACACACACACACACGCACGCACACATGTAATAAAATTATTTTTTGAAAGATTAGGCATGATGATATGTGCTTGTAATCCCAGCACTGGGGAGACAGAGGCAGTCAGGTTCTTGGGGCTCACTAGTCAGCCAGCCCACCCTTCTTGGCAAGTTTCAGGTCCCAGTGAGGGACCCTGTCCCAAGACAAATGCAAAACAACCTGTTCACACAAGGTTCTGACCTTCTGAACATTCATACATATAAGCATGCGTGTGTGAATCCCAGCCTCTGCAAGTGTACCTGTGCACACGTGCACACACATACAATTAACAAACACTGTTGTGGATCGAGACTCGTCTCCCCTCCACTTGTCGTGAAGACAGCAGTCTTGCCTTCCTGCTGGCACCCGAGTCTTGCCAGCTTTCTGCTTTGCAGCATATAGCCTTGCTCTCAGGATGCTGTGGAAGCAAGGTGGGGGTGACTTCTCTTCCAGCACCAGGAGATCCTGCGGCATCCCTGCAGAGGGAGACATTTGCCTGCTAGGGCTCCCGGAGAAGACTTCCCCAGTCTCTGGCTCCTCCTCCCGGTCTCTCAGGAATATTCCAATCAGACTCCAGGGGAAAGGACTGGGAATTGGATGCCTGCTCCCTCTCTGTGCCTTCCATGCACAGCTCTCTTCCCTGATATCCCCAGCTCTCATTCCTCAGCTCCAGGGGAATTTGCATATTAATTTGAAAGTGAGATGGCTTATTAGCCATAACCTGTCATGTATCGCCCAGTACATCTGGACCTGGATTAGATTCAATATTGCCACAGAATAAAGACAGAGTTGGGGGGAAACCCTCAATAATTTAAACTCATTATTCTACTAATCCTCACGCTTGGCTGCGCTCCCTGGAGGTGTGTTAGGAGGTAATTGAAAACATGAGCTTCTCAAAGAAGACATCTGGGGCTAGTGCTGCCTTAGGAAGCAGAGGCTCCATGCCGGCTCCTTTCATTTACCCAAGAGGAATGGGGTGGGGGGGAGGCAAGGAGTTGGAGGGGACCATGTTGATGACATTTTAGGACCTGAGCAGGAGGTCAGACTCCAGGAAGGACAGCATCCAGGCTGGGTCTCTGCTCCCCAGGGGAGAGGAGGGAAGGAAAGAGAAAGATGCCGACTTGAAATCCTTTCCCATCCCACCCTGCCTGGAGCCTCTGCAGCCTGTGTTGAAGATAATGCCAAGTGCTGCTTTGCAAACAGTGTCTTAAACTTGTAGACCACAATGCACTGTGGTGTGTGTATGTGTATGTGTGTGCACATGTGTGTGTAAGCCAGAGGCTGATATCAGACAGACACCTTGATCACTTGCCACTTTTTGTTGTTGGTGGTGGTGGTGGAGGTGGTGGTGGTGGTGGAGGAGGAGGTGGAGGAGGAAGTGGAGGTGGAGGTAGTGGTTTGTTGAGGCAGGGTCTCACTATGCAGACCAGGCTAGTCTTGAATTCACAGAAATGGCCCCCCTTTGCCTCTTCAATGCTGGGATCAAAGGCGTGTCCCACTACACCCAGCCCGTTTTCCTCCTAGCGACTCCAGAAGTGGCAGTTCTGCTAGAATGTTCTAAGCATCTTGTGGTTACGAGACAGTTTTTATTCCTATGAATTTCCTGTGGAGACCTGACATGGTAGTGCATGCCCTCACCCCTCACACTCCAGACCTGACATGGTAGTGCATGCCCTCACTCCCCACACTCCAGAGGGAGAGGAAGGGGTGCTGCAACTTTCAGGCCAGGCTGGAATACACAGGACTTCCACGACTGCCAGGGCTTTATAGTAAGACCCCATCTCAAAACAAAACAAAAACAGAAGCGGTGAACTCTGGGGAGGTGCCTCAGTCAGTAACATGTCTGTTGTGTAGGCACCAGCAGTTGAATCCAGTGGCCGGAATGCATGTGGAGAGCTGGATGCCACAGCACACATGTCTGGGAGAAGGCAGAGATAGGTAGATTTTGAGAACATGCTGGCCAATCAGCCTGGCCAAAGTGGTAAGCTCTAAGCTTGGTGAAAGCCTGTATCTCCAAAAATTAGAAGCAATTGAGGAAGACATTCTAACATCAATGTCATACACCTGTACATACGCATATAACACAACACACACACACACACACACACACACACACACACACGGCTGAGGAGGAGAAAGAGAGACCACACCCACCACCATCATCATCATCAACAACAAAATCCAAAGCATTACCAGTTCACAATGTCTGAGAGGCCCTGAGAGAGGAGTGAGAGCACCACCCTGTGGCTGGCTCTCTGAGTCCCTGCTGAATCCTAGCCACACCTTTGAGGACATTATTCTATGAGGCAGGGTCTCTCACTTAACCTGGATTGAGGCTGTCAGCCAGCAGTGGGATGAGAGGCAGCATGGGTTCTGAGGATTTTAACTCAGGTCCTGAGTCATCTCCAACATAGGGTCTAGTTCTCTGAATTCCTCCTCCATGTGAGGCAGGCAAACACAAGGCTGCCTTTTGGGTCTTGTGGGTTAATTAACCTGGGGCTCCCACACTAGAAGGCAGAAAGAGAAATCATGCCCTGGCTTTGAGTGACAAATGCCCAGCCCAGAGACAGAACCTATGGGAGAGAGCCCCCTGGAGCCCATTTCCTAGACCGGGTGGAGAAGCCTCACCCCACAAGGGTCGTCCATTCTCTCTGCAGACTCAGACTGAGCAATTACTGTGCCAGGGTGCTTCTTCAACTTGACACCCCTGCACATGATAGAGAATGACCACATGGTTGGGGCTTCCATTAGTCATTAGTTGTATTAGTCATTTTTTCCATTGGTTATATTAGAATTCCAATCAAACTCTGGATGCTGAGGCTTCCACATTGTGATGGCTGATGATAGGCAGTGTGATCCAAGGGGGTGACACATTCCAAGGATATGCAGGCATCATCTGTAGAGCTCCATGCACATTGCCCTATGGTCTCTTCTTTGAACTATGGTCTTAGGAAGCCCTATAGCTTTGAAACCAGTAGGTCAGGAGTTGAGGTGGTCTGGGGAACTCAGAGTTTGGGGCTGCTATCTGCCATGAGGGCATCGTGAGGTCTGCATTGACTATGAGAGGAAGGACTGGGCTCACAAGACATACTAATGCTAGATGAGCTGAGGTAGGCATGGCAAACAGACCAGGGATCATCGTTGTCTGAGGATGAGGCTGGGGAGGTGAGAGTAGAAAAGACTCTCCACCTCCACCTCTGAGGAAGAGGCAGATTGGAACCTGTCCCTGTCATAGCCACTCAGAGCACTAGTAGTGGTCTGCGTACTGGCCTGCTGTGGCCATTCCCACGGGGATACACACAGCACGTAGACTCCAGCACTCTGTATTGTTCTCTCTGGGTCCCCACGGTGACCACTCTGAGACAGAGAAGCTCAGATCCTTCTAGTTTGCTGCATATTTAAAAAGCCAAGAGGTGGAGAGATGGCTCAGTCTCTAAGTGTTAGCCAGGCATGATGGTGTGTGCCCACAACACTGGCTCCAAGGAGGCAGAGACAGGGGATACCTGGTACCCACTGGCAAGCCAGTCTAGCTGAGTTGACTAGCTCATGACCAATGAAAGTCTGCCTCAAAGATCAAAGTAGGAGCTGGAGAGAGGGCTCTGTGGTTAGGGCCCATACTGCTTCTGCGAGAACCTGAGTTCAGTTCCCAGCACCCGTGCTGGGTGACTCTCAAACTCCCACTACTCTAGTTCCAGGGGATCTTATACCTCCATGGACACCCGACTCAAATGCGTATACCCTTCCCCCAGACACATACACATACATACTAAAAACAGTAAAAATAAAATAAGGTGAAGAGTTCCTGAGGACTGGTACCCGATGTCTTCAGCCTCCACATGCATGTACATGTACACACACACACACACACACACACACACACACACACACACACATGTTAGCCAAAGCACAAAAGATCCCCAGACAGGGCCCCATCAGAGGAACCCTGCCCCTTCTACTCTTCCCCAGTAATTTTTCTACAAAGACCAGCCTGCGCCAGGGTATTAGGCCTGGACCCAGAAAGAGCAAGAGTGGTAAGTGAAAAGGGGAAAAAATGAAGCCAATTTGGGTATTTGGCAGCCTGTAGATTTCAAAGCAATCAATTTGTCAGGTGGAATTCAATTTTTCTTTTTCTACATTCAGCCAAAATCAGAGTCCACAGGCTTCTCAGCGCCCAGGAAATCTCTGTAGAAGACAGGTTGGCTAATTGTGCTCCATCGCTTGGCAATTCTGGCCAATCCGTAGACACATAAATAAGCCTGTTACTGGGGCAGCAAGGAAAGTGGGATTTATTAATTTAAACGAGCTGGTGTGGAGGTCTCTGGGGAGGGTGCCTGCGTTACTCACTTGCGAGTCCCAGGGTGTAATTTACAGGGACTTTTCCCTCTGTTTTGGACTCAGTCAATGCCAGGGTATAAATTCTCCCTGGTTATTATTACCATAACTCATTATTCATTGAATGTTGACTCTGTGTAACACAGCAGTGGAGAGAGACACGATCCTCCCACGGGATGGGAAAGACACATCTGCCACAATCCCAGAGATGGGGTGTGATTCAGGGGAGGAGGGACGCCTCCTCAGGACCCTGCTGGAAGCTTCAGAGTTGGGATTCTGGTTAAGTCTTTTCAAAGGCAACTGGCTTCAGGGCATAGAGAATGTAATTTAGACTCAGTGATGAATGGCTGGGAAATCAGAGCTGTTCATGACTGGAAGAACTCAGGGAGGGGAGAAAAGGAGAGGGTCGCGGCATGTGCATGCCAAACCTTTCCCGCACTTTTACCTTCAGTTAAGAACCAAGGGGGAGACATTTATTATAAATTTCACAGTCATGAAATCAATCTGAGTGTCCATCTGTGGATACATTGGTAAAGAGAATGTGGTACGTGTATATATACTGTGAAGTACTATTTGGCCGTAGAAACAGAATGGAGTCATGGTTTGTTTTTGTTTTGTTTTTAGGAAAGAAGAGGTAGATCTGGAAATCACTGTGTGAAGTGGAAGAAATGAGACTCAGAAAAACAAATATCCTGGGTTTCTTCTTATGTATAAAACCTCGCTTTAAAAGCAACTATAAGTGAAAGAGAACTATTAGGAAAGGCGAGGAAGGCCAGCAAGGGGGGGGCAGGAGAATGTGGGGGAAATATGATCAGAATACATTATAGACACACATGAAAATGTCTGGGAATCCATGATTTTGTGCAGTGACATATGCTAATAACCCTTTCTGACAGGGTCTCTTAGAGCCCAGATTGGCCTCAAACTTACTATATAATGGAGTATGACCTTGAACTTTTGATCCTCGTCTCCATGACCTGAGTGTTGGGATTGCCATCAGGCTCACAATCTAGTAATTCAAATATACATTCATGCAAGCAATAAATAAGGGAGGGTCAAGGCAGGAGGGGAAGAGGCAGCACAGGCATCCACAGGACCTCACCGGGACTCCCACTGCTCCATCCACGGGACCCCACCAGGACTCCCCCTACTTCATCCTTCCTCTGCAACGATTCCCTTTATTTCTCAAACAGTTGTCAGGCTTGGAGGAGCATGCCAACTGACAGAGCATTTGAGACCTAGCAACAGAAAGCAATTATGTGCTGTTTGACTGCCTCCAAGTATGATAGGAATTGAGGGGGAGACAGAACTGATTTCAGAACATCATGGGGGAGGGGTGAGTGGTTCCGTGGCATGTGCTCCCTCCCTCTCTCATGTGTGCCATACTTTGTGCTATGTGGGTGAGGGACTGAAGTGGGGGACCCACGCAGATCATGAGGAGTGTCTAGGAAGTTATCAAGAGTCCCACAGCCTCAGATGCAAAGTGAGGTGAGAGGGAACCACACGCCCTGGTCAGCATGTGCCTGATTAGCTTAGCTACTCATCGCTGCTCTGAGCAGAAACAGTCTTAGAAAATTATGTGTCCTACAAACAAGGGCTCCCACCAAGGAGCCTTTCTTTTGAACCACATAAAATTCTCTACACACACACACACACACACACACACACACACACGCAAATCAAATATATATCATAAATGTATTGTTTCAATGAGGCATGTTTGTACATGCTGTAATTCTCACACTCAGGATGATGAGACAGGAGAATAAGGAAGCCTGAGCTACATAGCAAGGACCAGGGTAAACCTGGACTGTATGAGACACTGTCTAAAAGAGAATGTTCGCGGGGCGGGAGAGAGGGCTAAATGGGTAAGAGCACTCACTGCTCTTCCAGAGCATCCAGGTCCAATTCCCAGCACAGATATGGTGGTTCACAACCATCTAAAACTCTGGTCCTCTAGGAGCTGATGCCCTCTTCTGGTCTCCAAGGGCACTGCATGCACATGGCACACATGCAATCAAAACATCTGTACACAGAAATAAAAATCTCTATGTGAAGTATACACACTCTTTTTTTCCTCCTTCTTCCATTCAGCCTCCTTTGGGAGGTTCGGCCTTCTGCTTTGTGAGGTTCACATGAATTGGTTTGTGATGTTCAGCCTCCTCCTTCCATCTGTGAGGCTCAGTTGGTTTGTGACTGACTTACATTTACCTGCGAATCATGGAACCTATTCTGTGTTCACAGATGTCTGAGACACAATAGCATCCACTTCTAGAAGCTTCGCAGGGTCCTGGGAAAGGCATTCTGGACCCTGACTTGCTCACAGTTTCCCATGGACTTTATTTTGGTGATGTGTAAGATGTTGATATGTTCTTGAATCTTATTTTAGGGGCTAGAGAGACAGCTCAGTGATGAAGAACACTTACACCCACTGGAGTGGCTCACAACCAACCGCTTGTGACTCCAGCCATGTGAATCTGACTCTTCTGGTCTTGTGGCACTGCACTCAGGTCCACCGCCCCACCCCCAACACACATGCTCACACGTGCACC
>LOJH01065547.1:0-10455 GCA_001685095.1 Ellobius talpinus | reverse complement strand
GAAGAAGAAGAAGAAGAAGAAGAAGAAGAAGAAGAAGAAGAAGAAGAAGAACATCTCTTAGTTTAGGTCAATTATATGTGCTAAATTTATAAGTAATTCACTAGATATACATTAGATTTCTTTTAATTCCAGTGGGTTAAAATAATAGTTAATATCATAACTCATGATCATAATTTTTTAGGTTACAGCCTCATTGGTCCCTTGTCAAATTTCTATATGTACAAATAGGAAAACAGTAGCCTAGTGAAACGGGGAAAGTCAACATAAAAGTAAATTTTCTCACCCCCAGACTAGGCACTTACCCACACTCTAGAAAGTTAGCCTTTCTTGTTTGTATTGCCTTCTTTGTATCCAAATGAACATCTAGTCACTAGACACTGGCTTAGCTATACCATTTGCTCCTTTAACAAACCCTACCTCAACCACCTGCTATCTTTTCCTGTGATGGCTCCCTATCTTCCAACACTTAAATTTCTTTAACTGTTCCTTTCTAGAGACACTTCTCTAAGCCTTGAAATTCCCATAATGATCACAAAAGCGTGTATATGTAATCAAATGAACTGCTTAGGTCTTACTCATTTGGTTTTCTTGCAGTATCAAGACTTTTTCTGTCCTTGGCCATCTCACATCGGAGTCCAGTTCTACGCCTTGTGAACTGGCTGCCTCCATAAACACTTTCCTTGACTGAAGGACAATGGACAATTTTGTTTTAGCTGAATTCCTAGGCTAAGACTGTTTTTAGCAATGATCTCTACAGCGTTTCTTGTCTTTTCCACCTTTCCACACACCATGTCCTATGCCACCAAGACCTAAGCCAGGTCAACTACTTATCACTCCCCAAGTTCATGTATCCCTAGAGCTTTGATCTATTGCCACCAATGGACAAGTCTGCATTTCCCAGGTTTAGCCTTAATTCCTTATCTCTCTTTCTTCCTCATCTCTGTTATGTGTATCAGTAACACACTGTCCATCCTGACACAAAGAAGCTGAGGCCCAATCACTACCAGGGCTTTCTTCCCAGCCCTCTCATCTTGGATAGAAGAAAAGACCGTTCTCCTGATCCTCAATCTTCAGAGCATCCTTTCTCAGATCTAGTTCTTCGTTCTGGTCTATCTTGTCTATTCTTCAAGGCAACAACACCTGAGTCATAGACACAGATGTCGCTCAGAACATCTGATGAATAAGCAGATTGAGGGCAGAGGAAACATCTCAGGAGGTTAAAGAGTCTGGATCCCCAGCACCCAGTTTTTAAGAGGCTGTGTGGTGTATTATGCTCTATACCATGCTACACGGGGGAGGCAAGTTGTACAGACAGAAGCCTGGGGCTTGCTTGTCAGTCTAGCCTGTGAGTGGGCTCCAGGTTTAGTGAGAGATCTTGTTTAAGAAAGAAAAATTGAGGGGGGGCATTTCATGACCGTCTTCTTCATCCTCCAATTCTTAAGTTCTTTTTTTTGAGGGGTGAGATTCACCACGTATCCCCAGACGTCCTGGAACTCACAGAGATCCCACCTACTCTGCTTCACTAATGCTAGGATTAAAGGTGTGCACCACCACACCCAGCCTCGGCTCTTTCTTTTTACCCTCTCTTCTGCAATGTTCCCAAGGCGTTTGGAGGTTGGGGATGACACAAATAACCCATTTAAGGCTGAGTGCTCATTTGCCCCTTATTCTCGGCACTTTGACTAGATATAACCGTCTACATGAGCCATAACCTATGCAAAAGTGAGCTTCTTTGTCTGGAGCTGATAACAACTCTAGTCTATGGGTATAAACACAAATATGTAAAGGGCTCCCCATTCAAATAAGACATTGACGTTGCAGCCATGAGCACACAGCGGCTAGGTTTATCTGCACAAGTCCTTCAACTTTCTATCATGGAGAGAGGTTCCCACGAAGCCTCAGCCCTTCCTAAGGAACCAATGACCATTAAGAAGGGCTGAAGTAGAGGATGCCATTTTATCTAGTTCCGTAGCCACTAGAGACAAGATGGGAAACAGCTTAGAGGGAAAGGAAGGTGACGCCAGAGGGTAACAGGAGGGTAACAAAATCACGGAACTCTGCATCTATGACTGAAACTGCCAAAAATAAAGAAAAGTGATAAGGAGCAATAAAGAAAGATATCCAGGGTCCAAGTTGTGACCTCTACAGGTGAGTGCATGTGCATGAGCGTGCATGCACACGCATATGCACACCCATATCCATCATCAATCAATAATAAACAAACAGATGAAAATCGCAATGAATGAACCCATACATTTATAGACAGATTCTGTAAAGTCACTGGTCTTATCATTGCTTTCTCCATAGTATCTCAGTTCTGTTTCTCACTTCCTCCCTGACTGGCATCCCCATTTTCAAGACTTCCAAGAGTTTTAACACAATTGTGGTTGCTTCAGATGCCTTAGCTTCCTCATCTAATCCCTCCCAACCACAGTTAGAAACAATAAAAGTACTAATCTATAAACATAATGTTCAGTTTTATCTAAAAACACAGGCCCTTTGCAACTATCCTACTGCATATTCTAACTTGCCACATAAAAATGTCAAGTAGCTCTAGGCTCAGATTCAGCTCTTGCCAAGTGTGACTTATTCTCTTCCCCCAGGATGACAACGAAACACTGTTAACTACCTTTGAACTGTTATCCTCAGAACTGGTGTGCACCCCGGAACACTCTGTGGTCCAGACCAGCTTTCCTAACTCATGGGAGATTATGTCATGAGGAACCAGATCCAAGATTGGCATAAGCCGTGTTACAGTCTTGCTGCTTGTGCATGGAGTCCACAACACAGAGCTCTGCCTACCAAGTAGGATGTGGAGTTCTCTGACAACAAATGACTTTACAGTGGTAAAACCAAGGTCAAAGTCAAAGTGAACCAAAATCCCAGGTGTGGGGGATTCAAGCTGCTGCGCTCACTGGGATGAGCTGTAGGGCACTGAAGGTCACTGAAGACCAGCAATATCGTATTTTAAGATGTTTCCACTATACAACTGTCCAGACCATCTTTTCTGTGCTGTCCATCCAGTAGTGAAATGGCCAAGAGGAATATTTATCAATTAGCAGTAGGACTAGACACGGAGGGTCAAGACGGGGAGAAAAGAGGACAGGAGGAAAAATGAAGAGAAGAATGGATTCTTTTCTGCCAAACCTGGAGGGAGCGTGATAAAGCTGGCTTTCTGCATGCATTACAAAAGCATTTGAGTACTAAATACGGTTTAAAGATGGACAATAATCATCTGTTATCCGGGTCACATTGACACATTAATGGCTCTGTTTGTAAGTCCAAGGACAAGATTAATAATTAAGGGCTTTAAAAACATCAGGCATGCTTGCAACCTCTTCCCTCCCCTGAAAAATAACCATCCTGCCATTTGTCAGGGGGTTGTTTTCTGTTGCCCACGTTTATAACTTCTGTCTTGTGTACAGCTTACTGCCCCGTCAGAACTGGGTAACAGCCCTGGCTAATTTCTCTGGAAACATATCCCCGATATTTCACAACAGTCCTGTCTGCAACTGCATGTTTTACTAACCCAAATAAGACAAAATCTAATTTGAGGAGGAAAAGATTTAAAAGGGCCAGGAAGAAACCATGCCAGTATCCCAGCTCCTACTTTGGTATTTGGGCACTCGTAAAGGCCCAGAGTTCAAGGGATCTCCAGAATCCCTAACTCCAGGAAAGAGACTCTTTTTAAACAAGTCAAACAAGACAACAACAACAAAAAAGACACTGGTATAAGCAAAACCTCTACAACAATTAAGCACAGACTCAAAAAATAGCATTTTGAAAATAATTTATGTTGCCATCTTCCCACTGCCTTGTTTATAGCAGACAGCAGGGCTGGGTGGAGGCGGAGACCAAGGATTTAGCTTGCAAAAAGCAGAGAGCAAGAGAAAGAGGCTCTGATAGTACAGAATGGAACAGGAGCCCTGAGCACTGGGAGTGAGGGCAAGGGGAGGGAAAATGGGTGGAGAGCGAGGGAGAGATGGGTGGAAAGCATCTCTGCCTGCTCGCACTGACCACTGAGGTGTCTGGCTCCCAGACAACACTATCTGTAATTTAATAAAGTTAAATTCAATTATGGAAATGACTTAAACATGGAATGGGTACAGAAGCTGTCCTCATTCCCTTCCTCAGGACAGCAAGGGACAGTTCTGCATGTCTGCATCACTGGAAAATATGGGAAGGCTTGGGGGGGGGTGTTGGACACTGTCATGGAGCCTCCTATATATCAGACTCTGTATGTCACTCTCTTAAAATACCTGAGAGCTGCTACATTTGAGAATCAATTTTTCGTAACATTCAATTCAACTCCTAAAATAACTAAGCACTGAGAATATAATTTATTTGGGCCTCTTTGGTCAGTAATTAAAAAAAGGTTTTAACAGATTTCAGCATAAAAACACAGAGGAAAAATGGGGATCAGGGCTGTCTATGGGAGCCCCCCATAAGCCACAGCTGGAAGAACAGCTGCCTCCTACAACTGCCAGAACAGGATCAAGCAGAGCCCCTTCCCGAAAGGACCCACCTCACCTTTGGTTCCAGCACCAAGGTTGCTCTCCCGGGTCCTTCTGCTCCTCTGTCCTTCTAGTCAAAGGTGCAGAGCAGGGAGGAGAAGCCAAAAGGATCTACTAGGGGACCTTGCCTGAGGCCAGACCCCAGGAACAATATTATTCTATGCTCCTATGACAGCCCCACTCACTTGCTCCATTGTGCCAGGCCATATTTTGGGTAGTTGGGAACTGGCCAACTCCAGCAGGGCCTACAGCCTAGACAAACAGCAGTCATCCTTTATTGATACAAAGTAAATACTCAGTGCCACCATACAAAGTAAATATTATTATCTCCATTTAACAGGGGAGAAAATTAATGTAATCTATTTAGCAGGTTATGGTTAGGATTTTAACCTCAGTTTGTCTGACTCCAAGACATTAATTTTTCAGGGGGCATAGTTTCCCACTCAACCACACTATTCTGCCTCCTAAGTCCTACATAGGCTCAAAGAATCAAGAGAAAAAATATAGCAAAGTGTTCTCTCTCACATTCAAACAAGGCATCTGGAAATGAAATCCTTTGTGTACGTGGGCTTTAATAATTGAAGCTCAGTCGTTTGAAATTGGAAAACAAAAATGTGAATAGTAAAGTAAAAGCGTTCTACCAGCCTCTCATCCCATCATGTTCCACACCACACACACACATTCACACTCACATACACACATTCACACTCATACACACACTTACACACTCATACACACACTCACACACACTCACACACACTTACATACATACACACATTCACGCACTCGCACACACATTCACACACATACTCATACAAACACACACCACACGATACATGTACAAATAAATGCTGTTAAACAGAAGTTCAAAATTGCATGATAAGTATTTAAAGAAAATAACTAGAAATTTGGCTATTACCATTTGAACATTAAATAACCCTCAGGCTCGAGCTTTTGACAAGCAAGCGGAGGGATGGGGTGTAGTTTAGTCAGCAGAGTGCTTGCTAGCATGCGGAAGGCTATAGGTTCCTTTCCAGACTCCATACACTGATGGTGGTGACTTTGTATACAGCCCCAGCACTTGTGAGGTAGAGACAGGAGAACCACAAGCTTACCATCACCCTCAACTACAAGGCTGGTCTAGCCAACATAAAATCGTGTCTAATGTTTTAACAAATAAGCTTAAGTGAAAAGGAGCAAATTATGATTTTTATATATTATTATATACTAATATAATTCTCACTAACATCCAGTAAAAAATGTCCTGCATTCGTATCTAAAATATGAGTAAGATATTAGATAGTATCTTCTCTGCCACTCGCTGTAGAAAATGCACACACACACACACAGTGATCGTATAACATGACTTAAAGTAACCCTCAGTGAAAGTTAAGGAAGTGCCATTGGTTAAGAAAAGAGGGAATCATTTTCTTCTAAATTGACCCTGACTGATTTTTATTCATATCAGGCAAGTAAAAGAACTGATTTCGCCCATCTGCTTTTCCAGGTCTGTCATCTGCTCATTTTAAACAATAAACATCTACTGTTTAGTTGACATTCATGATGATTGTGCTACAGAAACCCTGTGGAGAAATATACTCGCTTAGCTCAGAGATTCACTGCTGTCTCGCCCACCGTCCGTCAGTGTCACAGACCACATCTGGGTCTGAATCCAGCTCATGCCAAGGCTCACTGCCCTGCAGAACTTCTCCCACCGTCTGCTTTCTGCGTGGACTTGGAGCATAGAGAGTCTACGTTTTTACTGTCAAGAACATGCGGATCTTCCTGACTATCTCAGGGAATTCGTCTTCTCCTTGGTCCAGTTCTTTAAGAGCTAGCTCTCAGAGGAACTGGACCCTAGTTTCCTTAGATCATCAAAGCATCCGAATTCATAATCAGGCTACACTTTCAAAAGGCAAGCAACAGCAGAAAAATACTGCAATATTCAGGTAAATGAAAACAGTATGCGTGGGGTATCAGGAAGTCATCTTATGGCACAAGCAATAGGAACCTTCTCAGGTCACCAAACAACTAAGACACTTAAAATTAGCCAGTTGGTGATCAAAACTCATCTAAAATATCATGAGCTGTGCAACAAAGCTAGAGTAATAAATACATAATAAATAAATAAACAAATAAGTAAACAATAGATAAATGAGCAATTATAATCATCATTGCCTTGGCAGGAAGCCATAGGGACAAGCAAGAACTAAATGATGAAGGGGCCATTGTTGCCTCTTAAATCTTGGTGGCTACTTCCAGATGAGCTGCTTGGCCTAGAGAGGAAATGAAGCTAAGAAATTCTCCCCAGCTGTTGAATTTCAGTGAGAAATTTACTGTAGTGGAGGCTCATTCACAAGAGGATGGATGTATCTAAGCACTGTAATTTTGTTGTTACATTCAGGCAGATTCTATCTCCTAAATTTGTGCATACTAACCCAATTTGCACTGTAGACGTTTTGAATTATGGGGAAAAATAGGTTACCACTAGACTGTCCTATGACTAGTATCTAGGGAAAGAATCATCTCCAGGGGATTATACAAATAGACTTTTTCTTCTCAAACCAACCAAAAACATACACTGAGCCCTAAAATGTTTCAACAGTCTATTAGACAGAGGGAGGAAGCTCTCTAGAATTACAGTTATTTTCAAAACATTAGCAGTTCCGAGGAAGAATGTAGCTCATAAAAATGTCCCCAAACAATAACAGGTCAGTGAAAGCCCAAGGAATTCTATCCATTCATTTAGTTAGGCACCTACAAAAAAAGATATATATATATATATATATATATAAACGCTTATCCTAAAGGAATTTATATATCCCAACAGAGAAGGAGGACACCAAGTATCTAAGTATACAGAACAACTTAATAAAAACTGTGTGAAGAAAGCAGCTGGCAAGTGTAGTCCTGGCAACCTCCAAATTAATTTAAAGGCACCTAGATGCTGTTAGGCGTGGAAGTACCCTCAAATAGTTCATTTAAAATAAAGTTTGAAGCATTGTTGCCGGAGGTCTGGGCCTCCCATCCATCTAGCACTGGATTCACTGCGGGATCTGGCCACCAAGTTGAAAAAGAAGACAACCAGAAGCAGCTCAGCCCTCATAGGCTCATACTCCTAGGTATTTAAATATCTGCATATATACATTTCATTTTTTGATTTTCACTTTCTTTCTGCTCTTTCCTTTTCTTTTCCACCATGCTTTTCGTGTCCACAGTCACACAGTCAGTCCAAGAATGAATCGGTCCCTCTTAAACCTGGCGGCCAGGGCGACAAACTCTTGCCTTTTTCCCTTTTTGTAACTGATGGGGGGGAAATGGGACTATGTCCCTAAGTCTAGAACAGGACTTCTTTTTTTTTTAAAGGGAGGCAGGCAGGCACCAACCTACCCTGATCCTGAACGGTCTTAAAAACAACTGCGATGATCGACACCGAACCTCGATACTGAAGACTTGGGCTAAGGGAGGCGCCATTGGTGACGATATGGCTGAGCAAAGCTGGTCGCCTGAGTTCCATCCCCAGAGCTCACATCAACTGGAGCTAGTCAGCACTAGTGTGCACCTGCCTTCTCAGAGCTGAGGGGGGAGAGACAAGCAGAGCCTTGAGGCTCCTGGCCAGTCCATGTAACTAGATCAGGGAGTTGTAGGCCAGTGAGAGCTGAGAGGCCAGTGAGATGCCTCTAAAAGCCAAGTGGGAAGGGGAAGGCCCTTGAGGAACTACTGTTCTAAAGCTGATCCCTGGCCTCCATATTCAGGTACATACACATGCACATACACCCCATATGTATAGCATGTATATACACAAACACATATACACCACATGTATAACATGTATACACATGCATATATTCCTTACCCTACATGTTATACATGTATACACATGCAGGGAAAAAAACCTAGAGAACCATATCACATGAGACTTTAAATACTTGTTAGAATGAACCTCATCCAGCACTCTGAGCGCTACTGATATGTGAGGGCCTGTCATTTGGCTTTTGCTGTGGTGAACGTGGTAAGATGCAGACACATGAATTGTTCACAGAAGCATTGGCTAAATGGAAATGGGCTAAACACACCAACTTACATACAAATGCCCAGCTGTGTAGATTCTCACTCAAACTAACTGGCGCATCTTCACTCTTCCAAGTCAGGAATCCAAGGTAGTTCCATTCATAAAACAGCGTGGTATGCTCCTGTGCACTTGGTTCTAAAATGTTCAACTTAGCCCCTGACTGCTGTTAGAGGCTTCACACTTAGAAGGAATCCTTCATAAATAAAGATGAAGGAAGACAGGGTTCAGTGTTTCTGGCTCACAATGCCAGGTGCTTAAACAGATGAAAAACAGCTCAAGGATATGGGGGCTTTAAAAAGCAAAACCTCCTTCTCCCCACCCCCACGCCTTTTGCTTTTGGACTGCTGATTGAAGCGACCACTGCTGACTTCTGGCTGTTTATCATCCAGTCTGAGCCTAGCAAATATGTTCCTGGAGATGGCCTCTCAACCCACTGAGACTTGGTGCTCAGGTGGGCTTGGCTGCGATCTGTGTCACCCAGACTCCCAAAGACAGCGTATGATGTAAGCCTGGACAACAGGAACATTTCAGCCATGACCACTGTGGATGGTTCAGGGCAGGGAATGGGACCCACGCCAGGCCACAGTCTATGTTCTGCACTTCCATGGAGGTCACCGGGAAAGAGCTGAGCTCTTCTTGTTACTAGCTAAGAGCTTCCCGGAATGACAACCAAAAGAGAGATGACTTGAAAATGCAAGCCACGTGAAAGAATCCCAGGGGCAGAAGTGGAAAGGGACTCAGAGCCATAATGACATCAGAGTCCTGAATTCAGCACTGTTGGCGTTAACCTACCCTGAGCCTCAAAAGGAAATCTGAATTGCATTTTTGCCTTTTGCAAGCACAAGTATTTTAACCTAGTATATTAATTTCCCTGATTCTATTCTGTTCTCAAGCACCACCTCCCTGGACCTCTAGGACAATGGCTACCTGAGATGAGAACCATAGCAAACAGAGGCAGCTCAGCCCTCACAGGTTCAAATCCCTGATTGTTCAGATAGCCACATACATTCATTTACACTTGCTTTCTGCTGTTGCAGTTTCTTTTCCACCATGCTTTCCGTGTCCATAGTCAATCAAGAATGTATCCGTCCCTCCTAAACCTGGCAGCCAGAGGCAAATTCTTGCCTGTTCCCCTTTCTGTAGCTGATAGGAAAGAAATGGGACTATGTCCCTATGGATACATCAGGACCTTTTTTATTTTTTTTTTTAACGAAACCAATTTGGATAGTATGTGCCTAGTTTTAAAAACAATTGCTATGTTCTACTTAGAACCTTAAACTTAAAGACTCCAGGCTCAGGAGATAGCTCAGTTGGTAAAGGTGTCATTGTTTAATGAGCCTGGGGCTGCATCCCCAGAAGCCACAAGTAGATTACCAAGCCTCCCAGACACCTGCCTGACCTCATCAGTGGGTTCTAGGTCTTGGTCTCATACCTTCTTGAGCCACCTTCTCTCTAAGCCTCCCTTGGCTTGGAATGAAGGCAATGACTATATTCTTCCTGTCTAATATTAATATGGCTCTTACCTGGAATAGCGTGAACACTAGCAAGTCAGATCAATAATATAAAAGCATCTTGACAAGTAAACAACATCCTCACACCTAAAATGACATTGTTTGTTAAAAATCCTGGCGATATCTCCTTTCTCATCACAGTTATTTTCTCCTTCCATTTTGCTAAGTATCAATTCAGGTCACTACCCAAAGGATTGTGTTATCCAATTCTCTAATCATTGTTGTAAAAACTTAAAACCTTAATCTAAAAAAGGAACCAATGGACATGGTATATAGGAAAGCAGAAAATGTATGTGATATGGTGGCTGAGATGTCTAGCAAAATAAAGTTTAAAGCCTAGCTCTACCCTCTCCCACCC
>LOJH01065545.1:0-10455 GCA_001685095.1 Ellobius talpinus | reverse complement strand
CCTATACTTCCTGCCTGGCCAATCAGCGTTTTATTAAAATACATGATTGATAGACTACAGATAATTCTCCTGCACCACACACACGAAGAAATATAGTTGATTTTAATACAACATAGAAAGGCATGCCTTTCTCATTTTGTTATAATATAGGCAAGTTATCTAGACCTTTCTTTAGTCCACAAAAAAACTGATTTATTTACATTTACATACTGTGATGGGGTTAGACAAATTATGAAGGAAGTTTCACACTCTGCTTTACACTCAAACATGCCTTTTCTATTTTACTTTCTGCTTTCATTTTTCCAGAAACTTCCTATTCTTTCCTTTATGTACACATTTTTTGTTGTGCTATATAGATTCTCGCTCTGTAGCCCAGATTGGCCTGGGACTTACTATTTAGACCAGATTCGCCTTGAACTCAAGGAATTCCTCCTGCCTTAGTCTCCTGTATGCTGGAGTTGCAGGCAAGAACTACTCTATTAGGTCTACATTTGCCTTTCTAGTAAAGCTTTCTTGTACAAATTTATCAGGTGTATTTGTTTTACAATGAAAATTGAAATTATAATTTAACTTTTCTAAGGACTTTTCCCCATGTTGGTCACACTATAGAGCAAAAGGCAGTTCCTTATGTGTCACCACCACAGTGAGGCTGGTGGTGACGATGCTGATGATCCAGGAGCTGTCAACACATAGATGTTGATAACTTTGCCTACTGCCTCCTCCCAGAGGTGGGTTTGCTCGAATCCCCAGCAGATTTGCTGCTGAGAACATCTTATTTACTGAAACTGAGAATGTTCATTTTATACAATACAACATTCTACCTGAATCAAACTTGTTCAAAAGAATGTGAGTTTCTATGCGACAGTAAATGTTCTAGCATGAACATGTTTAAAGAAAGAAAAAGAAACAGAGAGAATTAACTGTAGTGAAATATTTTACTTAGCCCAAGCATGTGAAAAATTAATTTAACATGACCCTATAAGGTTCTCAACAGGCTAGTCTGTTCTGATGCATGGTTCTGATGAAGCTCTTAAAATCACATGTGTACTTTAAATTCAAGCACAGGTGACTGCAAACTTACCTCATTTCAGAAACCACATTGGTGACTGTATTGGACAACACACAGATAAAAGAAGAAGACAAAAACTAATTCTGTTATTCAGAGAAATACAATTTTTTAAATGCATGTCTAGCTTTGTAAGAACAGAATGGCTGAAGAAACATCCATTTCTTTAACTCTCATTTTCATAATTTCAAACAAAATTTTAAAAAATATCAAATTCCAAACTTGCATGCCAATTTATCCCTTAAGAAGGGAACTGAAGCTGGGTGGTGGTGGTGCACGCCTTAGGAGGCAGAGACAGGTGGATTTCTGTGAGTTCAAGTCTACGAGAGCTAGTTTCCAAGACATGCTCCAAAGCTACAGAGAAACCCTGCCTCGAAAACAAAACAAAACAGAAAAAGAAATGAATTGAAATGCTAAATGGGAAGTCAACCCACTTTACTAAAATCAGCATGTTTTAGCACTTCTTCTTCTGAAGCACCCTCTTCTTTTATAAACATAAAAGGCAGAAAGAGGAAGTGGGAGAAGTTGGAGGAGGGGAAATCATAATCAAAATACCTTGTACGAAAAAATATATTCAATAAAAGAAAAATGTATAAAGGGAAATAAGGATTGGAAAGTTGGCTCAATTTTTAAGAGCATTGACTGGTCTTCCAGAGGACTTAGGTTGGGTTTTCTGCATCCACATAGCATCTCATCAGTGTTTGCTACTCCAATTCTAGTGGACTTGATGCCCTTTTCTGGCCTCTGAGAGTATTGCATGCATGGGTTGCACATACATGCATGCAGGCAAAATACCCATACACATAAAATAAAAATAAAATGTAAAAAATAATTTGACAAAATGGAAACAAAGATTCTGACCATTCTGGTATTTGTAGAATGTGGGTATCATTCTAAGGAAGAACTGAAGAAATGCTTTTACTCAGAAATCATCTGTTCTATTAATACTTCCTAGGTCCTTGCCCAGAAGACTGGTTATGGCATAAAGAAAACTGTTACCTGTTCTCTTCAGAGTCATCTTACTGGACAAAGAGCCAAGAAACTTGCCTGTCTTTGGATGCTCAGATGCTACAAATTAATAGCGTAGATGATCTGGTGAGTCATTTGTGGTGATGATGGTCAGGCTTAGGTTCCTGGGAGAGTGGTCTTAGAGTTTTATTGCCCTTAATAGATGTCATGATCATGGCTGTAGCACTGGACCCCGACAAATGGCAACTTTTAGAAGGACAAATATTTAATTGGAGCTGGCTCACATTTCAGAGGTTTAGTTCATTATCAGCATGCGGGAAGCATGGTGGCACACAGGCAGATATGGTGCTGGAGAGGAGCTGAGAGTTCTACATCTGGATCCACAGACAACAAGTAGAGAGTAACACTGGGCCTGACTTGAGCTTTTGAAACCTCAAAGTCCACCCCTTGTGACATACTTCTTCCAACAGAGCCACACCTACTCCAACAAAACTCCACTTCCCCTCTCTACGAGTCTCTGGGGACATTTTCATTCTAACCACCACAGGGAGGAACACTTGTTTGAGAGGGAAAACAGCTGTTTTTCTGTCTGATTGCATACTTGGCCTTAGGCATATAGGATGTGTGATCTCAGTAGGCTTCTGTAAACACTGTCATTAAACCACCAAGGGATGCAGAAGATAATTAGTTTGATAATTAGTTTGATGAATCTAAGGTCAGAGTTGTATCTTTCCACAGAACTTCATCTCGCAAGCAACTTCCCATTCCACCTCGCCATTTTGGATGGGATTGCACCGGAAGAAACAAAACGAACCCTGGCTGTGGGAGAATGGCTCTCCTTTGCGTCCTCACCTGTAAGTCCATTTCTCCTCTTGGTGCACATTGTGAGTGTTCTATTCCTGGCTGGACCTGTTTTGAAGCCACTGTCACATGCCACATATGTCCTCTTCCTGTCAGAATGAAGAGTAGGGAATCAATGAAAGTCCCAAGAGGATTTGCTATTTTCCCCTTCAGACCTTCGCTGGCATTTCCTTTCACATCATTGCTGATTTCAAACTCTGAGACAGGATTGGTTTCTAACACAATGATGCTACATGTCATTTTTTCCCCCTTTTCTCCCCACGTGCAGTTTTAAGATCAGAGGGATTCCTGCCCAGACGCATCCATCAGGCACCTGTGTGTACATTCAAGAGGGAGCTGTTTTTGCTGACAACTGCATTTTAACTGCATTCAGTATTTGCCAGAAGCAGGCAAAGCTACTGCTAATGCATTGAATTTAAAGATCCTGGAAGAACAGGAGAAGACCTTGGACTGTTGTTATGAAATTTAAGCTATTCTTGCTTACTTGAATGTAAAACATGATTTCGCTGACAGCTGTCAGCAAACTACTACCTTCAGTTCACCTCAGCAGAGGCAAGGACCAGAAGCAGAGACTGGGGATTCAGTTGGTTGACATCTTTGTTTCCGACGTTGTGAGTTCAATTGTTTATCCACAGCTTTGCTCTTTCCAAGCCTCCCAGTCAACTTGCAATCCTTCATCCCTTTCCTGTTTTAAGTGATGACTCCTGCTTGACCTGAAAAATCAGTCTCCTATACCTCAGAGTGACTTTTGGAGCTGCATGGAAGGCAGAATATAGAGACCCTGCTAAAGTGCAGGCTGAAGGCTCAGGAGGAAAGTGTGTCTAAGAAGCAGCATGCAAAGAAACAGAACAGAGGAAAAGCAACACTGCAAGCACAGACTTGTTTCCCTGCTGAAGCCCTAGCTGGATCTTTGTAACTGTAGTCCATCTCCAGACTGCACCATTTACACGTTTGCGTTTTTAATTTTATTTTATGTTTGTGGGGGGTTGCCTACATGTATTTCTGTGTGCCACATCAGGGCCTGATACCATTGGAGATCAGAAGTGAGCATAATGTCCCCCTGGGACTGGAATTTACAGATGGTTGTGAGATGTTATGTAGGTGCTAGGAATTGAATTCGTGTCCCCTGGAAGAACAGCCAGTGCTCTTAAACATGAACTACCTCTCCAGTCGCTGTGGTCAGTTCTTGCATAAGTTATTTCTTCATCTTTTCTCTATCAAACAACAGTATTGTGAATTTAACCCTTTAAAATAGTATTGTTTAGAATGATATAATATGTGGGCCCAAAGCAAAACCAGACTTTTTTTCCTTTTAAATTATCCTCCTTTGTAGACAACTTCTCCTTGATCGCTATGCTATGATTCAGAAACATACCTGACCAAAATGGAAGAAACTTAGTTTTGGGGCAAGTTCTTAGAGCAATATGAGTTGGATATAAAAATAGTGTCCTTTTGGAACAGATGGACTTAAAAGCTTCTATTTTCAAAGCTTCCATTCTCCACACACTTCATAGACCTTTCCACTTCAAAGGAAGCGTTCCATTGTTTTAGGTCAGCAATCGTGTGTGTGTGTGTGTGTGTGTGTGTGTGTGTGTGTGTGTTTATATGATAGTTGCATTCTTGGGAAGATGAGACAGGGATAATTTTTCACTGGCAGCTTTGCTGTGTAATGAACTTACACTAAACTGAATTTGTAAATAATGTAAACTGTGGTGATCATATCACCAGAGCCAAGGTGATGAACATATCTGTCACTTCCCAATGCCTCCTCCCTAAAGCAAACACTGATCTATTTTCAGCTTGCTTTTCATAGAGTTTATATATATATATATGTATATATATATATATATTTAATGACAGGGTCTCACTATGTAGCTCTGGCTGGCCTGGTACTCACTATGTAGACCAGGCTGATCTCTGACTCAGAGTTTCTCCTGCCTCTGACTCCCAAGTGCTAAGATTAAAGGAGTGCACTGCCACATGTAACTCGTACAGTTTATGTGAATGGAATTACCTGTCATGTGTTTTTGGTCCAGCTTTTTTTCACTTGGTGCTATTATTTGGTAGTCATATATTTCCATCTCAGTGTTTTCATCAGTTTCTCATTCATTGTCACTGTTGAGCATTCCACTATGGGTACATACTGTTCATTGTTTATCTGTGTACTTGTTGATGCCATTTGGGTTGTTTAAGGTTGGGTTCACTTACTAATAAAGCTGCTATGAATGTCCATGAGCAAGTCTTTGTCTAAACCCAGGATCTGATTTCTCAGATAAGCACCCACAAGAGTGATGTTCAGTTCCTGCAGTACACAGACACATGGTTAGTGACTTGAGAAACTGCTGAAAGTTTTTCCAAAGTTAAGGCACTTTGCATTCCCACCAGGAGTGTAGAAATGAACCAGTTCCTTTTCATCTGCTCTATAACCCAGTATGGTCAATATCATCACTTTAACCAATCTTTTTGAAAATCTTAATTTTTAGATTTTATTTTATCTGTAATAGTTCTTTCCTTGCATGTATGTTTATGTACCACATGCATGCCTGCCACCAGAGGAGGTCAGAAGGGGGCACTGTATCTTCTAGAACTGTAGTTACAGATGATTGGGAGCCATCCTTATGGTCCTGGGAACTGAGTCCAGGTCCTCTGGAAGCACAGCCAGCTTTCTTAACTCCTGAGCCATGTCTCCAGCATTTTAGCTATTCTTATAGGTATACAACCATGTATAGTTGTGGTTTTAATTTGAAGTTCTTAAATTGCAAATGATCTTGTATTTATTTTCATGTCATTATTTAACTATCTGTACATTTTCTGTAATAAAATAACTGGGTACATATTTTGAGAATTTTGTTTTCTTGGGTTTTTAATCTGAAGGATTTACATATTTGAGAATAAAAACAGCCTGATATGAAACAAAAGATTTTGTTTGTTTCTTAGTTAGGGTTTCTATTTCTGGGAAGAGACACCATGAACACAGTAACTCTTATAAAGAAAAGCATTTAATTAGGTGGCTTATAGTTTCAGAGGTGTAGTCCATTATTATCATGACAGGACATGGCCACAAACAGGCAGACATAGTGCTTGAAAAGGAGCTGAGAGTGGAGAAGGAGCTACATCTTGACTGGCAGGCAACAGAAAAAGGTTTGAGACACTGGGCATGGCTTCAGCATATATAAGACCTCAAACAAAGCCTGCCTCCACAGTGGCACACTTCCTCCAACAAGGCCCAACCTACCTCAACAAAGGTACACCTCCTACTAGTACCACTCACTATAAACTTATGGGGGCAAAAACTACTACAATTTGTTTTTTTGTTGTTTTAGTTACAGCCTGTTTTTTGTTGTTTTTTAAAATAGACTTCGCAAAACAGACATTTTAAATTTTAATAAAGTCTGTTTTGTAGCGGTATTTTATTTGTAATTTAATAAGTAAAGTTTGCCCAAAAATCAGAAAGTAAAACAGCTGCACTGATTAGCCATACTGACGAGGCAGTGGTGGCACACATCTTTAATCCCTGTAGCCACATTATTTGCCATAGCAACTGGGCAGTAATGGTGCACCCCTTTAATCCCAGCACTGGAGAAGAATATAAGATGGGAGGAGACAGGTCTCACTCTCAGTCCCATTCTAAGGACTTATGGAGGCAGGATTGCCATTTTCAGACTGGGATAGAGTTAAGAGTCAGTGGTTGGCTGCTTTGCTTTTCTAGTCTTCAGGTTGAACCCCAATATCTGTCTCTGAGATTGTATTAATCATGCATCATAGTTTTTATATTTCAGCCATTATTTCTAAGGACTCACTGCCTAATTCAACACTATAAAACTTTCTCTTATGCCTTTTGGTCCAGAAAGTTTTCAGTTTCAGGTTTTACCTTGAGGTCTATGACTGTTTTGGATTCTTTTCAGGCCATGCAGTAAAGTTCCTAGTTTGTCATGTGGACATCCAATTGTTCCAACAGCCTAGTGGGGTTGCTGTTGCCCCTTAACAGTGCTTTACTGTTTTCACATGTTCTGTCCCACTGGCTTCTCTGTGTTTTCCTACCATGACCTCTGCACTGTTTTGAATACTATATTTTTATAATAAACTTTGAAATCATTCAGTGATGATATTTGAACTATATTCTTAACCAAAACAGTTTCAGCTGATTTGTGCAACTGTGTTTCCATATTCAGTTTTGAACTGGCTCATCAACTCCATAAAACCTTTTTTGGTTTTTTGAATCTACAGATAAATTTTAAGAGAGCTAAAACCTTAAAATAGCCAATTCATAGCCAGACATGGTGGTGTGCATCTTTCAATCCGGTACCTGGAGGCAGAAGCAAGTAACTCAATCACTATGAATATAAGGCCAGCCATGGCTGAAAAGTGAGATCCTATCTCAAAATAAAATAAAATAAGCAAAATAAAAAGAACACCGATTTCCAAACAAAGCACGTGTATCCACACATTCTACATATTCTTTAAGCTCTCTGGACAATGTTTTGTATTTTCTGTACAGGTTTCTTGCACATTATAGACTGCCATTATGTATTTCATACTTCTCAAATTACTGTAGGTAGAATTGCCACCTACAATTTTGATTTATAAGTATTTGTTGTTAGTGTTCTAAAGCAATGGATTTTATATTAGTGTACTCTGAGGCCTTGGTAAACTCATTCCACTGTTCTCAAAACTTTCTTCCATATTCTGCTGGAATTTCAGCACAGGTAATCTAAACATACTCAATACTTCATGCTTTCACGAACATCTACATTTTGACCTTGACCTTAGATCGCTAAACCTTAAGCATGGTGTCACCTATATGGTTTTTCCTAAATGGTCTCTGTCAATTTAAGAAGTAAGTTACTTCTTAAGCAGTTTTATTTTATAATAATGTGTGTTTTTCTGTATGTGTACGTATGAGTACATGTATACTTGTGTGTGTTATGTGTCTGTCCATCTGTCTATGTGAGTGTGTGCATTATACATTTGTTTGTGTGAGTAGACGCATGGTGTGTGGGTATGCTCGTACATTCAGATGCCCGCAGAGGCACTCTCTAGTTCATGAGGCAGAGTCTCTAGCTGAACACAGAGTTCACAGATTAAGTTGGCAGACCATCAAACCCTAAATATACTCTTATCTCTGCCCCCTATCCTGCCACAGCCAGTTACAGACACATGCTAGCACACCCAGGCTTTACACAAGTGCTGGGGATCTCAACTCAGGCAGTCATTTTCTGTGCTATTCACTTTTATCTCAAGATAAAGTTTTTCATCATGTGGTATATTGTCTAAAGGCTTTTTTCTATTATTCATTATAAGCATGGTGTGTGTGTGTGTCTGTGTGTATGGATGTGTGTGTGTGTGTGTGTGTCTGCGTGTGTGTGTGCCTGTGTCTATGTTGGGAGCAGGAGGTGCTCACCCATGCAGATGCACAAGGATGGAGACCTGATGTTGATGGTGAGTGTCTTCAGTCACTTCCCTTTCTTACTTTTGGAAAGGTTCTCCCATTGGTCACAGACCTTTGGTTTTATCTGCCCAGGAGGCTACAGGGATCTTCCTGCTTCTGCCCTCCTATACTGGAGTTACAGGCCAGTGACATCTGCTGGGGATCCAAACTCAATTCCTAGGCTCTCATAGAATCACTTTACCCCCATAGCCACTTTCCAGCCTTCACTGATACAGTTTTTGTGACAAATAATTTACCATTGCCACCCCTTCCTAAGATAACTTCTTTACTGGGGGATGATAAGCCAAAACCAAATGATCAAGCATGTAAAAAACAAAAACAGAACAAGACAGCAGTAACAGGGTGCTAGAATTATACAACTCAGTTTGGATTCAAGCTCACCCAGACCATGGTCGCAATCCCTAGTGAGGTGCCTGAGAGCACCAAGTCTGGGAAGGGGACAGAAGTGAGTCCAAGACAAAAGGAAGGATGGGAAGGGATCCCCCTAGGTTTCCAGATGATGGCACTTCCATTTCTACAGTGACTGTGAAGACTGACTGACTATTAGCTCCCTGTGTTTTCCCCTCCCTTCCTCACTCCTCTCCTTCTTCCCTTTATCTTTCTTTTTCCCTTCCCTTCCTTCCCCTTCCTTGACCTTGTTCTGAAATACTAATGAACTATGGTGGTCCTGAACAGATCTCTCAGTTTTTGTGTTCTTCCTTCTCTTGTTCTAGCCTGGGAAGATTTGGTGTCTTTGTGGATCCAAAGCCCTCAGCTCAGGGAGTTTTCCAAAATCCTCTTATAGTCCTGCCCTCTGGGTGACCTGGCCACATTCTAAGCCTGCTAAGTTGTATAATCACAGAGCCTACTTTGTTTCCTTTTCATCTTTCTTACTGTCTATCCTAGCTTGCTATTCACTGTTTTGAAAATTCCTACTCTATGTACTGTGTCTGTTTTAGTTTTGAATGGAAGGTGTACACAATACTCACCGCTCCATCCTGACTTTCGGCAAAAGTCCAAGGTAAATATATATTTATGTTGGGGAGAGAGCACTGAACAAATGTATCCAGCTGAAAAGATAAATAAGCTGAAAAAAAAACTAGTGTCTAAGACTGAAGGATGAATTTCTTAGCTGTCTGGTGCAGGTGCTATTCCAAAGCTAATGATGGAGCTATCTTCTGGAACCCTGCTGCTGCCATATAAATAAATCCTCACTGCTCTTCCCACAATCTTCATAGACCCTTTCCCATCATTGCTAGAGCCTCTTTTCTGAAGTGGCTTCTCTGATCTAGGATATCCTGGCTTTCTCTGGCAGTTTATACACTGAATACTGATCCCAATTCTTGGCTTTGCTCCTGTTCTTGATATTATTTAAATCAGGTTTCAGCTACAGTTCTTTCCCTGTGGCCCATTTATGCCCCAGGGTTGAGACTCTTTTATATTTTTAAAGTGGAACTAAAAACACATGCTTGGTAGAGTGTAAGCAGCTTGCAACTTTTTAAACATTTATCCCTTTTCAGAGAAAGTTTGCTGACTGCTGGTGCAAATTTGTTGTTGTTTCCTCATTTATTTCTTTAATGAAAAAGTAAAATGAGCATGCTTGCTTAGCACTGGCTCTGATGTCAGACTGAGTTCAGATTCAGCTGCTGACTTCCTCAGTTATAAAGGGAACTTAGTGACCATCGAGATGCTTTCACTTCTTCAGGTGAAAAAACAAGACTAACATCCCTTGCTACCTCATAGCTATCTGAGAATCTATAAAGTTTGTGGAGTGCTTCTAGTGCCTAGAATTTGATGAGTTCAAGAGATCTCAGCTTTCTCTACTATTTCTTTGTTGGTTTTGTCTTTATAGCATCCTACAGATGTTCTTTCTTTTTAGCAGATTCTGAAACTTTTATGCATGGTGAGTAAATAGCCTAAAGATATTTACTTGGGCTTAGCTCTATGTGCAAATGTTAATTGGGAGTCTTGTATTGCAGCTTTGTGTCCTGGAGGATACTGTCTTACACAGTGCACACACATACAAAAATGGGAAGCATCTCTTTTATTTTTTATTGTAGCTTATGCTGGGATTTCTTAGGACTTTACAGAACATTTGGCTCAATAGAGTAACAGATGGTATACAAGTGTG
>LOJH01065544.1:0-10455 GCA_001685095.1 Ellobius talpinus | reverse complement strand
TTTCTTTAATAACCAATGAAAGTAACACATAGACAGATGACCCACCTACATCACTTCCTTTCGGAAAATGCTCTAGTACGTACACACAAATGAACGAACATGTGTGTTCAATGCAAACATCATAGCTGTGAAGAAGAACCATAAAGCCAGAGACTACCAGGGCTGGGGTACAAGTGAGGGTTTAGGCACATGTGTGATTTAGAGGGAACAAGGGAACTACTCCAAGCCTGGGAGGGTATGTGCTCCAGGCAGAACAAACTGTGCGCCGAAAGGCACAGCCGCAAGATGGAACTTGGAATCCTCAGGGCGGCTGGAAACGGTGTGTATGGGGAACTGGAGAGAGAGGCAAGTGGATGAGCCTTGCAGAGAGAGACATTTCCTGTAAGAAAAGCGTTCAATTTCGTCTGAGACAACCGGAAGCTCCCAGAAATCTCGACTGCTCTGACAGGAGAACATAGGGTTCAGACAAGCCTTTCCTAAACCGAAGCGAGAAAGTTGGACCTCACAAGCTGGTGTTGACAACTCACTGTCCCCCAAGAGGACTCAACACGGACTGTGGGTCACCTCTAGTTGACATCCCAACAGCTAGGGCAATTAAAAGAGGTTCTGGCATCATAACACAACATTCACTATGGGTCTGTTGATGTTTTCATTTTCAAAACAACCCTCCAAGTGTGGCATCTTTGTTTCGCATGGACAGCAAGACACCTAGGCGCAGGGATTTTAAACAGCTCTTTCGAGATCACAAACTAAGAAAATCCTGGATTTGAACTCAGGTCTCGTTGAATCCCAAGACCATAGATTTTTGAATTGTTGTACGATCGTCTACAACATCTATATCCAGATTGTTTTCCATCTTACAAATGTGCAACTCAGTATCCCATGAGCCCCTCCTCCTGGTCCTTAGAAATTGCCATTCTATGACCGTTTTCATGAATTTCACCAGTTGACTGTCTTGTATGACGATTCCTGGGGGAAATAGTCAAACAAATACATGTTGATTCCAGACACAGTAATGGCAGACCGAAGAGATGCTTTTACCCAAGTTTATAGCGGTTACTTACAGAAGTGTGGGTGAGTGGTTACTTAAAGGAACATGGGTGACTTAGCTCATGCCTAAGTAACCCAGCCCAGCATGGGTGACAGACTACTCACGGGAAGCTACATCCCTGCCCAGATTGCAGGCATCTCCTCAGAAGAGGTTTTTCTGCTCATATCACCTCAAGGGGAGGTGCCATGCATTTCGGAGAGTCCTGAGTCTTGTAGCTTTTGTGAATTTCCTGAGCCCTCTCAGTTTTATCAGCTTCCTGAGTCTTATGAGCCACCTTCCCTCCAGGAGGTAATGCTTTAATTTGGAAGAAATAGCTACACTGCACCTGGGTACCTCATACCAGCGCAATCACAGTGTTGCCCTAATAAGACCACCTAGTTCACTCAGGATGTCTGCAGGGTTCATTTATACCATAGCACATGTCCGAATACCCTTTCTTTTTGAAGATAAGTAATATTCCATTAGGGAGATATGCTGGTTTGTTTAGACATTTACCTGTTGGTGGATTGCTTCTATTTTTTGGCTATTGTGATATAAATAATGCTGCTATAAAACTATCTCATCAGAACCCCTCCCCCCTTTTTTGATTTTTGGAACACATACCTAGAAAGGAGATTATTATTTCTTTTTGTGTTTGTTTTTCGAGACAGGGTCTCTCTGTGTAGCCTTTGTTGTCCTGGAACTCTCTCTGTAGACCAGGCTGGCCTTGAACTCACGGAGATCCATCTGCCTCTTACTCCCAAGTGCTTGGATTAAAGGTGTGAGCCTCCACTACCAAGGGAGATTATTTAATTTTATGATATTTTAATTTTTTGAGGAATCATCATACTACTTTCCCCAGGGGTGGCAATGCATAACAACTATTTGAACTATCCCAATATATTCTTACTTGGTCATTTTTCTCCTCTTCTCCCTCTCTTGCACTCTCTTTCTTTGATAACAGGCAATGAACAGAAGTAAAGTAGTACCTCATCACATGGTCTTAAGACCATCTACTTTTCTTTTGTAAAATACATATTTTATTAGTTCCTTGAGAAGTTTGTTCATCCTTTGATCACATCCACTCTCTCTCCCCTAACTCTTCCCAGATCTACCCCTTCCCTCCCTAACTTTGCCCTCCCCAGTCAAGGCCAATTTGTACTGCCCAAATATTCTTCAGTGGGTGGCCTTCCACTGAAAGGGGGTTGACTTACCTGGTCTACACTCTTAGAGAAGAGTGACTCCCTCCTCTCCCAGCAGCTAAGAACTGCCAATAGCTCCTTTGCTAGGGCAGAACTTCACACCCAGCTGTCTTCTCCACGCTGGGATTTGGTTTGGCTTGGGCTTGTACAGGGCTGCTGATGCAGTCCCAAGCACTGGGCGTTCCTATGTGCAGCTGCCCTGCTGTTTGCAGAGGACACTGTGTCCTGGTCATTCACCACCTCTGGCTCTCACAGTCCCTCTTCTGTGATGACCCTTGAGCCTTTGGAGGAGGGGTGTGGTACGTGTGCTTGGCTGTGCACTTCTCATGCCATGATGTCGTTCTCAGAAAGGAGGAAAGGTCCCAAGTGCACATCCAACTCCACGATTCCACTGTTGGCTGAGAAAAGTGAGTCTCGATACAAACGCATCCAATGTCCATGGGTTCCCAAGAAGCTATCGAGAACCACATTAAGAAACAACAAAATAAAAATGGGTGTCATATGAATCAAACTTTTGAGTAAGTTTTTTTTCCTCAAGGACCCAACAATGCTTTAAAGAGCTATGCTCTTAGGCCAGTGGGACAACTCAGCAGATAAAGATGCTTCATGCCGAGCCTGAGGACCTGAGTTTGATGCTTGGAATCTACAAGGTGAAAGGACAGCATCAACTACCTTTGACCTCCGAAATATGCCCCTTCACACAAGTCACTACAGAAACAAACAAAGAGACTCTGCTCTTTGAGTATTTTAGAACTAACATGTAGAATTTGGTCATAAACTTAACTATTGCTAGCAATGAAATATCTAACATATAGTAATACTGACATTTTAAAATAAAATGAAATGGTGACATCATTCTTTTTGCCTCTAAGTCTCATTCTGGATTGGTACCTTCACTGTCTATGGAAGAAACAACACACAGGTTTCTCTTTAGCAAATGCATGTGCGTGTGTGTGTGTGTGCTCCCTTTTCCTCTTAGAAATCTTATTTCCATTCTACTTCAGAATCTTATGCTAATGTAATATAATTATGATAAAAAAGTCCCTTTCAAATATCATGTTATACTTTCATCTATCAAGTCTATGTTGAAGAATGTAAATTTATACATTTTTAAATTCCTGTGACTTAAGGCTCTAAGTGTTTTCAGGATTGCATTATCTTTGCAATGAGTAGTAGCATGTGACCGATCAAAGCAACCTAAATCTTGATAAGTGCTGGCACGAAGGGAAAGTTTTATTGGAAGTTTATATTTTTTAATAAGAGGAATGGGTGCTGTACTTTTCTCACATGTTCATGACTGGGATAAATATTACTACCAGATTGCTATGCTCACAAAGTAGGCAACATCAGTTGGAATTTTATCTTTTTTTTTTTTTTTAGAGTCAAGAAACCCTGGTGCTTCCATAGGAGAAGATGGAATGTAGAGAGTGTTATTAGGAACGCGTCCTTTATTTTTGGAATTCTTCTAAATTATCTGCCCAAAGCATATGCTAATATATTATCAAACATATTTAAAGATCAATCCTATGATAGCTTCATTAGATCCTCTTTTAGTTTTGTTGACATTAAATCATTGGAAAGCACCTGGGCTAGTTGCTTTTTGCATTGCTGGGACAATGCAACTTAGGGCTCACAATTTCAGGGTACAGTCCCTCTGGAGAGGCATTATAGTCAGCAGTAGCCTGAGGCAGTGGGTCACCTAGCATCTGGGGTCAGGAGGCAGAGAGGGATGGATGCTGAAGCCTGGCTTCTTTCTCCTCTTTGATTTGATCCTACCCAGCTAACCTATCCCTGGCAAACATGCCCAGAGATCTGTCTCCATGGTGATTCAAGATCCTGCAATCAATACAAACTGCTACAACACCTGATTTGCAAAAGGCCTGCTAACCCAACCTATTATGGGTTGTGAGACTGTGTTCACGTATTGAACTCTTCACCCCCAGCCCCTCAGAATGTGACCATATTGGAAACAGGATCTTTGTAGATTCAATTAGCTAAGGTGAGGTAATAGGGTAGCCCTTAAGAGAAAGCTCGGCAGAAACAGACATGGAGGGAAGATGGTATAAAGAGACACAAGGAGCAGGCCATTTACAAGTCAAGGAGAGACATCTGGAACATTCCCTCTCAGAGCTTTCAGAAGTATTGGCCAGGATAATACTTCAGATTTGGACTTGCAGTTCCAAGCATTGGGAGACAGCAAGTTTCTATTGTCAACCCCCGGCCCTCAGTCTATGATAATTTGTTTTGCCAGCCCTTGCAAACTATCACACAGGCCTTAGAGCCATCCCCTTCCCTTCCATGAACACATTTTTTCCATTACTTGGTGTCTAGACAAGTTATTTCATTATGGGAATTTTTGGTACAAGAACTCACACTAGCCCAGGCTGGCTTAGAACTTATTGTGTAGCCCAGGCTAATCTTGAATGCAAAGAAATCTTTATGTCTTAGCCTCTGAGCCATGAAAGTATGAGTCACCACACCCAGCTCAGATGAGATTTTTAAAACCTGAGAGAGAATCACAGTGAGACTGAGACTGAGTGAGAACAAAGGTGATTTTAGAAAGAGCCCTTGTAGGGCTGGAGAGATGGCTCAGTGATTAAGAGCACTGGCTGTTCTTCCAGAGAACCCGGGTTCAATTGCCAGCACCCGCATGTAATTCCAGTTCCAGGGGATAGAGCACCCATGGTAAAACACCAATGCACACAAAATAAAAATAAGTAAATAAAAAAGAAAGAACCCTTGTGACAGACAGGTGCTTAATACAAAGCAGGTATGGAATTTGAAGACCTTGGTGTTGCTTTCCTTCAGAACACCTTTGTCTGTGGGCCACTTTGCAAAGTTTTGACCCTTGAGGGATTAACTAAGATAGTTTGGAGGGGGTTGTGTAAGCTGCAGAGTGCCTGCCAGGATGGCTTCATGGAGGGCAGGCTCCCTGCTTACGTGTGGATATAATTTTTTTTTAATTTTATGAGACAGGACATCACAGAGCAGCTCAATCTGGCCCTGAGCTCCCTATGTAGCCCAGGCTGGCCTAACACTTGCAGCAATCTTCCTGCCTCAGCCTCTTGAGTGTTTATAGTATGGGGCCGCTGCTTCTGGTTATGTGTACAATATCCTAACTGATGTCAAAGAGAAGGTAGAGGACCCTGGCCAGGGAGGGAACAGTTGGAGAGTGGACTTCTGCCTTAATTAGGAGCAGTCAGTGTAGCAACAGCCAAATTGTTGTGTGTGTTCCCATCCTTGGAGGGCTGTATTTACAGATTATAGCGCGCGCGCACACACACACACACACACACACACATTTTCTTTTTTATGAGAAAGCGACATGATGAGAGTGGCGCTTAGGAAAAGGATGGGTGGTGGGAGCGGAGAGGAAGCCAGTCATGCCTGGCTCAGTGTTGCTGGGCAGGTGGAGGAGCAGCTGCCGGCTGGTTGTGGGGAAACGGAAGTGGCTGTGTAACAGGTGAATATGAGCCCCCTGTTTACTGACCTTAATTTCACAGGCACTGCCAGGCTCAATACTCCCTACCCCCTGGTCTTCCTCTGCGTGACTGCTGCCTCAGTCCTGAAGCCTAGGAGGACCATGTCCTAGAGAGGATCAACAAAGGAGTGTTCATGTCGCTTCACTGCCCGACTGCTATAAGGCTGAACAGAGAAGCTGTGTGGAAACCCTCACTGGTGTGAAAATACGGACGACAATCACTCACAACACTATTGGGTATGACTGTCCCTTGGGTAGGGTGAAGATAGCTTCTAGGGGACTTGTATTCATCATCGGCCTCGAGGAAATCCACGCAATAAGGTGTCTTTGGGACTGCCTGGGAATTCGCTGTCCTTTCTGTTCATTTCCAAACTGGCAAGTTCCACAAAACCTCCTGCTGAGCCAGGAGAAGAGAGCCACTCCATACTCCTGATTCTCAGGGGTGTTTGGCCTTGTGTCCAAACTCCCTCAGAGGACTGCTCATGTACTGTCTGAACTGTGAGACACCCTGCTTATGCAGGAACACAAACAACATTTTCTTATGCCACGGGGCCATGTGCTTCCTCTAAGCAGGGGGCAGACAGCAGCAGGGAGACCAAGCCACACAAGCTCCTCTCTCCACATGAGAGACTCCTTCTGAAACCAAGGGGGTAAGAACACTGGTGCTGTTATAGTGAGTCTTTATTGAAAATAAATGTTCCTTTAACAGTTGTCTTTTGATTTACAGACATGATTAATTACGTAGCCAAGGCCTACTTCAAACTTGAGGTCCTCTTGCATCTGCCTCCTGAGTGCTGGCCCTGCAAGTGTGGTGATGTGGGATTCCCCTCTGTGTGCTACAAATATGTTTGATTGCCATTGGTTAATAAAAAGCTGCTTTAGGCCAATGGCTTAACAGAATATATCTAGGCTGGAAAAGATATATAGAGAGAGTAGGCAGAGTCAGGGAGATGCCATGTAGTTGCTGGAAGAGAAAGACACCCACACACCGTGATGGAAAAACACAAGCCTTGTGGTAAAATATAAAATAATAGGAATGGGTTAATTTAAGATATAAAGGCTAGTAAATAAGAGGCATGAGCTAATAGGCCAAGCAGTGTTGTAATAATACAGTTTCTGTATGTTTATCTTGGGTCTAGGCACTCAGGAAACGAATGAGCAGCCTCTGCCAACAGTGTGGCTCCAGCAGAAGACTGGTTTTACGTGAGAAGAAACTGGATGTTATTATCTTGTAGTGGTCTGTGTCAGGCACAGTCATGTTCTGTGGTCCTGGGCCTTTGGGGTGTTCCTAGCTCCTTAGAGGTCTCTCTTGGCCACGGGGACAGAGACAGACTCTGCTGCCCTGTGGACTTGATCATGTGGCACTTCTGCCAAGGATGGAAGGAGATTTTCAGTGTGTGCATGGGAGATCTTACCTCACATACACTGACTCTTCCATCTCTTGTTTGTGTAAATCTCCAGACCTGTGGTTGCAGTAGTTGCAATGGCCAAAGCACCAAGGGTGGGCTGGGGAGGTCAGTCAGTCAAGTGCTTGCCTTGCAAGTATGAGACACTGAGTTTGATTTTCAAAATCCAGGGAAAAACAAACAACAAACCAACAAAGAAGCCAGCGAGGTACAGCAACCTGTCATCTCCACCCCAAACAGCCAGCTTACCTTAATTTTCTGGGTTCTAGGCCAGTCAGAGATCCTGTCTCAAAAAGAAACATGTGAGGACTACCCCAGGAATGTTCTGGGAAGTTGTTCCTCTTGCCTCCACACCCACACATATACACACATGCACACTTGTATATCCACATACACCTGCACACACGAATGTGCAGAAACTCAAAGGCAAGGGGCTGCTACCAGCAGATCCCGTCAGTGTTGATAGTGAGTCTCATTCAGCGAGTGGGGAGAAGCTGCTATGGTGAGATGACACCTGACCCTGTCACTTTGCATGTCCCTACCAGTACCAGGCACAACACAGAACATTGCAAACATGCAAACATGTTCTTCTCCAACCCTGTGTATTGAGAATACTACACCTACATTGTATATTAGATACGGGAAGGGATGGGTGCCTGACCAGGGAAATACCTTTCTCAAGGTCTCAATACTAAAAAGTGGCCCCCTCTCCTCCCAGGACTAGATAAACAAGTCTTAGGCAGCAAAGAGCCCCCGATTTCCCTGGGTCTGAAAACTAGACTTGATCTTCCCTGTGCTATACTTCTCCCAAGGGTCACGACAGGCTCGGTACCTCCCCAATATCAGGCTCCAGAAGACACGACCTGAGCATCGCTGGTTGTCGTGGCAGATGTCAAAATAGAACCTGGCCAGCAGATCACTGGTCACACGTTACCTTTGTCCACACTGGTGACCAAAGTTTATTACATGGCCACCTGTGACATCAGAGAGTGAGAAAGTTCAGTCTTACTGTGTGAGAGAATGGGCACAAAGGACTGTCGCAATGACAGAGTAAGAAACTGCTAAGAAAAGGTGTTCTCCGAAGCCATGCCCTCCACCTCCCGTGGACGCTCTCCTCTCCCAGGCTGAGACCTCGTGCGTGGCAGGATCCTCACAACACCCTGTTAGGTAGATGCTGTTATTACCTTCATTTCACAGATGAAGTTGTTGAGGCCCAGAAAGGTCTTGTAGTTGCTGGAGCCAGATGGCACAGGCAGTGAAAAATGACGCCTGTGCAGCCCTCAGGTCAGCTTGACTCCGGAGACTGTGTTCTTTGGTTTTCCGTAGGACGGCACCCAGTGTGACCGACAGCACACGTGTTGCAACAGAAGGGCCCTGGGCTTCAAAAACATGGAGACTTGCTTCAGCCAATTCTACAGGGATGAAAGAGAAAGTGAAAAATTATACTTAGAATGGCTCCACCCAGAGAGCATCCCTCATATTTTAGGCTTGTCCTTACATACTTGTTAAGCCTATAACCTGCTTCTTCAAGTAGCAATGTATTATGTGTGCTTTTCCAATAAAGAACTGTGGTTTTAAGTATGTGTTCATGCAGGTGTACATGCACGTGCCTGTGTATGGAGGCCAGAGGTCAACCTTGAGTGTTGCAGCCCTGAGTGAATGTGTATTATTGACATGAGCACAGTCATGTTAAGGACCAAAATGCCATAGACCTTTCTAATGCTGTCACATGTTGTGGTGACCCCAACCAAAAAAATTATTTCGTTGCTACTTCGTAACTGTAATTTTGCTACCGTTATGAATCGTAAAGTAAATATCTAATATGCAAGAAGCTTTGTCTCAAAAACCAAAATGGATGGCTCCTGAGGAATAAGACCTGCCAGGACCCAAAGGGATCTAGACTCACAGGTTGAAAACCACTGCCCTTAATCCTGCACTCTGGAGGCAGAGACTAGTGGATCTCTGTGAGTTTGAGGCCACCCTGGTCTACAGAGCGAATTCTAGGACAGGCTCCAAAGCTACAGAGAAACCCTAACTTGAAACATCAAAAAAGAAAAAAGAAAAAAAAAAAGAAAAAGAAAACCACTGCCTTAGACTCAGGGGAATCATAAGAACTTTCCCTGGTCTGAATATGGATGTTGACAGTGTTTGCAGAAAGTACGGAGCACACTTCTCTCCTCCAAGATGAATGCAGCCCGAGACTGATGCCCTACAGACTCTCCACTTGAGATTAGCCAGCACCCAGGGCTGCTCTATCAGAGTTTACCACCTACCCTTCCCTGCTTTTCTGCGTAGGTGGATGCTTGTGTCTGTGGTTCCTTTTTTCCCCTTCAGCCCAGTAAGGTTAGGTCCAAAGCTGCTCAGGTCCTGGCAGGTCTTATTCCTCAGGAGCCATCCACTTTGGTTTTTGAGACAAAGCTTCTTATTATTCTGGAGCTTGCCAAGTAGGCTAGGTTAGCTGGCCAGGGAGCCCCAGGGATCCACCTGACTTCATCTCCTCGGTGCTGGAATTAGAAATGCACACTGGATATTTTTATGTGAGCTCTGGAAATTGAGCTCAGTTGCCCGTATTTGCAACTTGAGTGTTTCACTAACGGCCATCCATCTCTAGCTCCACACTGTTTTAAGATTACGTACTGACTTAGAATTCATGCCTGAGGGTTCTGCCTGCCTGTCGTCGGTATGTGCAGCATGAGTGTGCCTGGCGTTGAGGCCGAAAGAGACTGACTGCTTCCCTGAAGCTGGAATTACTGACAATTGTGAGAAGTCACATAGGTGCTGGGAACCAAGCCGAGTCCTCCTGAGAAGCAACGGGTGCTCTTAAGTGCCGAGCCGTCTCTCCGGCCCTGAATTATATCTTCAATGATTTGACTGCATATTCTCTTGCTCTCCATTTTGTGACCCTGCCACCATTTATTTAAAATTCCTCAGGGCAGACATTTATCTTGTCTCCAGTGAGTTTCATCTCTTTACAAGAGATGACTAATACCTTTTTCTGTGTCTAAATCAACTCATGTCTTCACCCATAAGAAAGATCCTAATGGCCAGAGATGGCTAATGAAAACATTAACTTCATACTTACCTTGTTCCCCTTTTCCAGGGAGAACCTTCATAATGCTATCCAGTGTCTCCCCACCTCCCAAGCCAGGGGTTTTCATGGACATTTTTCATTTTATGTAATTTTTCTAAAATTCCCATAAGCTGTCCACTGCCCTGTTTTCTTTTTCTCTTGGTTTCTGTAAGTCCATATTCTTTATTGTATCACATACTGACATCACTACTTAGCCCTGATGGAGGAGGGTCATCTGTCTATGTGTTACTTTCATTGGTTAATAA
>LOJH01065543.1:0-10455 GCA_001685095.1 Ellobius talpinus | reverse complement strand
CATTAGCCATAACAGATAAGGAAGAAAGGAAAAGAAAGACAAACCAAGTAGAACATGGCTAGGAACACGTTGATTGAGGAGAATAAGGTGAGTCAGGCATCGTTAGTCTGCCTACTGCCAAGGGCCCACCAGGGGCATCGCTCCGGGAATCTCTCGCCCCTCACCTGACGCCGACTCCCACCATAGAAACATTCTGTCACACAGGTGCCGGTGTAGGCATGGCAAGGGAGGGAGAGATGGAGAGGGAGGGAGGGAGAGAGAGAGAGAGAGAGAGAGAGAGAGAGAGAGAGTCTGACTCTAACTCAGGGTGGCCTGGAGACTTCCATGCAGCCCAGGCTAGCCTTGATTTTTGGGCAATCAACCTGCCTCAGCTTCTGAATGTTGAGATTATAGGCCTTGCCACCACACCTAGCTGTGTGTACAGAACATGTGTAGGTTAAAAATTAGTGTTAGTTGTTTATAATTGGTTTATAAATTGATTATAATTGTTTTTAAACTAATTTATGTATAACCCACAGGTTGTAAAGAAATCATGTAAGAATCTCTCGTGGCTTTTATTCTGTGCTCTTGGAAACTGTTTTGGTCCCAGAGTAGATTTGAGAAACTTTTAGTTGACTCAGTCTTGTTCAGTTTGGTTACATCAGATATTTGAATGTTCTTTATCTATTTGCTAGTCTCACAAGCTGGAAATTGCAATGAAGACTAGCTATCAAAACTGTTTGCAGTTAAGCATGCGAAAAACTCATGATTGATGTTCATGCTTCTGTCTTGAACAGACTGGGACATGTGCCCCATGAGTGCCAGGAAGCTAAGACATCAGGAGTATTTACTCACACTCAAAACCATTGCAGGGTCAGGCCTGGTAAAATTCCAAGCATGTGTTGAGAAGATTGTCATAGGTTCACAAAACTTTTACAAATAAGTAGTGTAACTATAATTTCTCTTCCTCACACTAATTTCAATTCCTCTCTACCTCCCTTTGTCCTGGAGTATCCTGGGCCATTTTGAAGGTGCTGAGTGAAGGAAGGGTAAATCATGGCACTTTCAAGCTTAGCTTCATGAAATTCCCTTTAGATAATGCACATACATATATGCATCTTCCGCTAGCTGTACTCATGCAAATGTTTGGCAGGAGTTCTTCCTGTGACACTCTGCAATCTTTATAGGACATTATGAATCTGCACAATGAACTCTGGTACCGAAAATCTGTGACCAGTACAGGAGGAAAACAAAGCATCTGGGGGAAATTCTCTAGTGTCAAAGACAGAAACTCCAAGACTGGAGAGATGGCTCAGTGATTAAGTGACTGTACTGCTCTTGCAGAGGACAGGGTTTGGTTTCACTACTCCCTGTAATTCCAGCTCCAAAGAACCTGATAGCTTCTTCATGGCTTCAAGGACACTTGTAGCCACAGGGGCACATAACTGCACAGAGATACACATATGCATGTAATTTAAAAAATCTTAAATAAGAAAGACACCTTATAGCAGATTTCCCAACTTGATGATTATGATTAGATCAGCCAGATGTTATGGATGAGCTATAAAACTATCAGAAAGTTTTCATTGCCATCAATAGTAAGAAAAACATTCTATCAAACCTGCTAAATGAAAGATTGATTATTTTTCCATTACAGTTTTGTCTATAGGTCCCCACTACTGGTCTCCTAGTGACAGAGTTTCTTCACTTCTTTGTTATTCTGGACATCAACTCCATATCAGAAGTTTATTTGGCAAATTTTCCTCTTCCCTACATTGTCTCAACACCTTTAATTGTGCTTTAATTGTTATGCAAAAATTATTTAATCTAATGAAATTCTATTGGTTTATTTTTTATTTAGGACTCTGCAAAATATCTTTGACCATTCTAAATTCCTGATGGAGCTCCTCAACATTTCAGTTGGTTTCATAATCTCAGATCTCACACTTAATCTTTAATCCATTTTAAGTATTCATTTAAATGGTAAGAAGTGGGGGGTGTTGTCATTCAGTTTATACATACCTCATTTCCCCAGCAGCAGTGACAGGGAAGGCTGCCTCCCCTCCATCATAAGGTGCCTTAGTAGCTTCTTAGTACCATTTCCCCTTTCTATGATAAAACTATCCCCAAAATGCAACTTGAAGGAGAAAGGGTTTACTCAGACTCAGTTCAGTGTACAGTCCATCTTGGTGGGGAAGGCCAGGCAGCAGAAGCTTGAAACAGCTGGTCACTTGTTCATTCCTGGCCACCCAGACCATGAAATAAACTCTTGAAACTATATTATTTTCAATACTGTTTGGCCAAGAGCTTAAGCATATTTCTGGCTAACTCATATCTTAAATTAACCCTTCTCTAATAATCTGTTCATCATTATATTGCTGTGGTTTACTGGGTAAGCCACAGACCCTCTGGCGTCTGTCTCTAGCAGGGCTACTTGGCTTCTCCTTGACTCTGCCTACTCTCTCCCAGCATTCAGTTTAGTTTTGCCGCTTAGCTCTACTTCGCTAAGTCACTGACTGAAACAGATTTATTCATTAACCAATAAAAACAACACATAGACAGAAGGACTTCCCACACCAAACACCTAATAGAGAGATGAATGCACACTGCTTTTATGGAAAGATGCCACCCACAAAGACGTCTCTCCAACTCAATGAATGTGATCAATATAATTACCCACAGCCATGTCCAAATGCTCGTTCTCCCACGTGATGGTCAACTTGACAGCTAATACCATTGCAGTAGCCTTCTTAGAACTTGTGTCAAAAAGCAGTTCATTCAAGATGTGTGAGTTTACTGCCAGGCTATCTTTTGTTTCTTTAATCTAGATGTCTGTTTTCACAAGGCCATACTGTTTTTATTATTGTGGTTTGTAGTATACAATTTAGATAATATGTTTCTCAGAAAAAAATTTTCTGAACAAAAATTACTAAATGAAGAAATGACCAAAATATATCCAGATAAAACATGGGGGGAAATTAGGACATATTTATGAAAGTTATTTACAAGGCATGCTATTTTACTGAACTTGGTGGTATTTGTGACTTTTTTGGCATTTCAAATTGAAAACAATTTAATTTTTGAGTGTTTATTTTTAATAGAGTTACTCTTGTTCATAATTCTACAATAGTACTTTTATATTATTTTCATAATGAGGGGTATTCAAGCCCCTAAACTTTACTTTTTGAAACTGTTGAAAAAGGCTCTGTTTTCTAAGCCTCAGATGGGAAGAATGAGGTTATTAGATGAAAACTGTCATCATAGCTAGTTTATCACTCTACAGATGTTTAGATATGGAGCACTGCAAGGACAGAATGCTTCAACTCTGCTGTGGTGTGATGCTAAAGGTCCACAGATGCTCTTGTGTCTAAGGATTGGTCCCAAGCGGCTGGCACTGTAGGAATTGAGACTGGAAAAAGTGGTACCCGGGAGGGGGAGCAGGGAGGTCACTAGGATTGTGTCCTTCAAAAGAATATTAGGACAAGAGACATGTCTCTTCCCCCTTCCTTGTATTCCAGTTGCCAGTGAGGAATCACTGTTAGATTTAGAACACAGAACATAGAAACAAAAGTCGAGAGAGACCAGAGTCTGACCTCAGCAGGTGAGACTGCATTTATTAGACTGCATTTATTACAGAGATGAGCAGCCTCTCTGAGATAGAAATGCAGAGTCTGCACGGAGTAAGGGGAGTGTTTGGAGTTTACCTAGAGGCTTGGGAATGGGGAAGTTGATATAGTTGTAGAGGGTTATGTGCTGACCCGTATTCTCCTCTTCCTGGAACTGTGTGCTCAAGCAAACAGACTCTCTTGGGAAATGGGTCATTTCAACCAGCAGTCCTCCCTGGGTTGTGGCTGACCACTAAGGGTCAAGCAAGTAATTTCACAGGATTCCTGCTTTTTGCAACTGAGATTTTCCATCAGTTGCCCCACCATGTGCCTACCAACATGATGTTAAAATAGTGGCCTAACTGAACACAGAGTAAATTTTCTGAAACTGTGAGCCAAACCAGTCTTTTATGCCAGGAACCTGAGTTCTTAACTATTTTAACTATTTTTTCCACAATGGTGGGCATCTTTCTAATTTTCTTTCTCTCTCTCTCTCTCTCTCTCTCTCTCTCTCTCTCTCCCCTCTCTCCCTTTCCTTCCTTTCTTTTTTTAAAAGATTTGTTTATTTATTTATTTTATGTACACTAGAGTTTTTGCAGGTGTGTATGCCTGAAGATACCAGATTCCCTGGAAGTGGAGTTACAGACAGTTGCGGATTGCAATGTGGTTGCTGGGAATTGAACCCAGGTCCTTTGGAAAAACAGCTAGTGCTCATAACCACTATGCTATCTTTCCAGTCCTCTAAATCAATTTCTAATATCATTTATAATAGTAATATGTATAAAGAAAGAGAGACTAGAAGGTTTTGGTTTTATACTCAATTAATTAATTAATTTCTTTATATATTAATTTTCAGGAAATCTTGTGGTTATTATTTTATTTGGTTGTCACAAATAAGAATAATTTTCAGCATAAAATCCAGGTAATTTGGCTCATGAACTACCTCTGCCTAGTTGAAGGGATATGTGAGTGAAGGCATATTTTCTAACTGTTGATGGATGGTCTTCAAATCATCTCCTCATAAAGTTCTCCAGTTTTATGAGAAATGACAGGAGAGTGAAAAAGAGGACTCTGGTTGGTGGCATCTGGTTTTTAAGTTTTTAATATTTGTCAGTACTCAGCTAAGTAGCACCTATCACAAAGTAGAAACCCCGTACTCTTTGGGGAAGCATAGAGCACCTATCGCAAAGTAGAAGCCCCATAGACTTTGGGGAAGCACAGAGATATTTAACAACAGATGGATCTAAAAACCCACTTTCAGTGAGCTTCCAGATATTGAGTCTAGTGTTCTAACAGCTACAGGCTGAGAACATAGCTTCCTGCCCCAGCTTTCCCTCACAACGTTTATGTTTGTTGTCCTTAATAATGTGCGAATAATGTAGGTTTTTTTATTTAAGAAGGCATTTTATTGTAGATATTTAAGGAATGCAACATGATGTAATGGGATCTACAGATATTAAAATGTCAGGCGAAGCCAGTTAATACCACATTATTTCCAAACCTAACTAAATGCAGCTGGTAGCTTCCTAGAACTGTTGGCTCCGACTGCCTTCTCTTCAGCACGCGGTTTTCAATTTGCGTGGTACAGGCTGGCTGGATTCTGCTGACTCACATGGAATGGATAACTTTCTAACCTGTGTGGGGACCGACACAGCTATGCTCCTGTTTGAATTTTTACAAATCCTCTTCACACGATGCACTGGGCATAGTTTTGTTTATGCCGACAGCTGTGTGTGAATATTTTTACTATTTTGGGAAGTGAACAGGTTGAATTTGGGGTGCACAGGCACTTCAGAGCATCTTTACTGGCATGCTAACATTAATAATACATTTTTTAAAAAAATTCCAACTTTTTTCAGTGACACTATCAGATATGAAATAACAATATAATTGTATTTAAATTCCAAAGTTTCAGCAAATGCAATGGCAACGTCTTCAAAATACATTAGCCATTAGTCATACGACAGATGGACATATGGTAGAATGACACAGGAAATAATATTTGTAATCAGACATTGTTTGAGGCTGCTCTCAGTTCTTACAATGACTAGGAGATTTGAGCACACTGATAAAGAGCTCCTCAGATGCGATCATCATCGCTCCAGTTCCAAAGTTGTATCATTAAAACAGCTCAACTCAGTTCGCTAGTCAGTCACTGGGCTGGGCTAGTGTTTTAAAAGACTAACAGGGAACTCCTGTAGCTGTTAAAGACCACTGAGAGGTTGCTCAAGGAGAGCTCTCAGAAGCCCGTCCAACACTGCCCTCACATCCCAGTCTCCCCGCTATAATCAGTACTTTGTTTCAGAATGGTTACATCAAAATTATACATGAGTTATTTTAGCAAATAATGTTCATAATGTAAATTATGGTTCACTGGTTGCATTGTCCAATTCTACAAGTTTTAATGCACACATGCTTGTACATAGGCAGAGCTGTTCCACAGCCCTACTGTGCACACTGCACCTCTTCATGAGCATCCCCCCGAGTCCCCTGATAACTATTTTTAAACTCAACATAGCTTGCCGTAGCAACATTCTGAAGCACTTCCATATCTTTTTGTAGCTTATTAAACCACATTTTCGTTGGTGTAGAATATTTCATCATATTAATATGCCATATTACTCTTGTTTATCCATTCACCTGTGGGAGACATCGTTTGGTTCTATCTGGAGTAACTGCAAACAAATCTGGTATGAATGTATCTGAGCAGGTTTTTGTGAAGGAACACATTTTCAGTTCAGTTGAGTAAGTGCCAAGATCCATTATGGGGTGATAAAGATTATATATAGATTTGTAAGGCATTGTTAAATTATTTTCCAAACTAACTATCTTTCCATCATCCTTCCAGCAACAAACCACAATTCTCCTTCATATCTTGTTTGCATTTTAAACTTTAGCCACTCTATTAAGTTTGTTATTAGGTGGTGTGTGTGTTATTTGTATGGGAGTGCACTTGTCTGTGTGTACATGTATGAAGGCCAGAGGCTCACTTCATTCACATATTTTTCTCTATATTATTTTTTGAGTCAGGGTCTCTTACTCAACCTGGAGTTTCCCTTTTTGGCCAAACTAGCTGGCCAGCAAACTCGATCTAACTATCTTGCCCCAAAATATCCTTCTGCTGTTGGGGTTCCAGGTATTCATGATTAGCCTTGTTTTTCCATGGATTCTGAGGATCTGAACTCAAGCCTTTCTGTTTTCACAGGAAACACTTTACTCCCTGAACCACTTCCCAGCTTCAATTTTAAAAAATTAATGATGTCCAACTGATCACTTTCCCCCAAATCTTTTGTTACATGGACTGTCCCACATACTATCTTCTAGAAGCTTTATAGTCTTATATTTTACACTTTGATTTATCATCATTAATGGAGTTAGTTTTTAATGAAACGTGGAAGTTCTGTATAAAGTCATGTTTTCCTTGTACATATCCAGATGTCCCAGCTATTTTATGGAAGTCTATTCTTTTTCCACTGTATTACTTTTTTTTCCTCTGTGAAAAGTCATTTGATATTTTAAAAATAAATCTATCAACTCTCTGTCATTTTGATCCACTTGTTTATTTTTTGTCAATTATGATTTTGTCTTCACCACAGTAGCATTATAGAAAGTCTTCAGATTTGATTGTATAAGTCCTTCTTTATCCTTCAGTGTTCTGCTGCTGTCTATTCTCCATCTTTGTCTTTTTACATAAACTACTGTGATGGGTAATCTTGGTTTTCAACTGGGAAGAGGGGACCTCAGTTGAGGAGTTTCCGATTGTTCTGGCTTGTGGGCAGGTCTGTGGGGGCATTTTCTTGATTGCTGACTATGCAGGAGATCCCAACCCACTGCAGACATGACTATCCCTGGACAGGCAGATTTGTGCTCTATAAGAAAGAACATGAGCCTGGGAGCAAGCCAGTAAGCAGTATTCCTCTGCTGGTTTCTGTCGCAAGCAGCTGCACCCTGAGTTCCTGCCTTGGTTTCCTTTAATGATAAAGTATAACCTGAAAGGTAAAACAAACCCTTTCCCCAGGTTGCTTTGGCTGCAGTGTTGATCACAGCAGCAGAAAACATTAGACCAACTATGGTTATTTGTACAATGATTCACTTGTATCACGCATGGAATTGCATTGATTCTATAGGTCAACTTGGGAAGAACTGATTACACTATTGGGCCCTACTATCCATGACTATGATATATTTTTCCACATGTGTAGACAATTTTTATGTCTGGTAGTAGCATTTTTCAATCTCCTTTATTCATACTTTTAAGATTTATAGATAAATATTTTCTATTTTGTGGTACATAAATCAGTATTATGATTTCAGCTTCAAATTCTGTGTGGAAAGGCATTGTTTTGATTGTGTTAATCTCTATCCAGCCATCTTGGTGTATTCACTTGGCTCAGTGTTTTCTACACAAACAACTGTAGATTTGCCTACAAATCTACCTGCTTTTCTTTTCTCCTTCCAATCAGTATCTTTGTTGTCCCCATTTCTTGCTTTTATACATTGGCTAGGTTATCTAGCACAATGTGGAGAGGGTTAATTGTATTCTCAGAATTAAATTTTGAACATAATAATGAATAACAAAGAAGAAACAACATGATTTTAAGAAATTAGCTATTTCTTCAAATTTAATTTTTGTGAGTTTATATCATGAATGGATGTTGGTTGCCAATATTTTATCATTCCATGTTATCATTATTTTTAATGCCCCAGTGCTGGGATAACAAATAATGATAAGTATTTGTTTAAAAATATTTATATTTATACTTACTATTATTTAAAAATAATAATAGTAAATAATAATCAACTGGTACTTTACCATAGTTATGCAAAACTAGTTCTGTTAGCAGAGGCTGCTCGTTTGTTTCCATGCTGCCCAGACCCGAAATAATCACTCAGAAACTATGTTAATTACAATACTACTTGGCCTATTAGTTTATGCATAATTCTAGCTAGCTCTTACATCTTAAATCAATCCATTTCTGTTAATCTGTGCATTGCCATGAGGTCGTGGCCTACCACCAACATTCCGGAGTCTCTCTCCTCCGGCGGCTACACAGCTTCTCACTGACTTCACCTGCTTCCTCCAAACGTTCACTTTAGTTTTCCCTGTTCTGTTCTGCCCTATCACAGGTCAAAATAGATTCTTTATCCATTAACCAATAAAAGCAACACATATGCAGAAGGACTTCCCACATCATAGTTCAATGTCAAAAAATTTATTAATTATACTATTTTCCTACTTCCTACAAAATTTGATGCTATGTTCATTTTTGCTTAGTTTGAAATATTCTTCCTTTTGGAAGCTTGTGTCATTTAAAAGTGTGTTGCTTCCTTTCCGATTGTTTTGGGGTTTCACAAGTGTTATTCAGAAATTGACAGGTATAATCCCATGGTGATCTGACTTTCTCAACTCCACATCAATAGGGGCTGGGAAAATGGCTAAGTTAATAGAGTGTTTGCAGTATGAGGACTTCAAATACCCAGCATCCACACAGAAAGCACACTGGTGTGTACCTGCAACCTCAGTCCTGGGGGTAAGGAGGTAAGTGGAGATTTACAGCTCATTGGCTACTCAGTCTAATAGAGTTAGAGAGCTTCTGATTCAGTGAGAGACCTGGCTCAAAAAAAAGTTAGAAAGCAATTGCAAAAGACACTCATGCTGACTTTTGACTGCTATACATATCCATAGTACTCACAAGGAATGTACACACACACACACACACACACACACACACACACGGTGGGGGTTGGGGAAAGTAACTTAAAACTCAAACTCCAGTCATGGAGTCATGGGATCAAAAACCATAAATAAAGGGTGTGATGATCCTACCCAACAGTCACGAAACCTAGAGTTTTAATTAAGTGTTTTTCCCTGCTGACAAGTTTCTTTAAAACTGAGATAAATACTTATTAATAAAACCTCCATTCTTCTTTATATATAAGAAAAGTGTGGAGTATAGGATTCAGTAAATTATTGTAAATTCCAAAGTTTAGCTAATAGTAAGTGGTTACAGTGGTTTATTGATAGGCAACATAATTTTGATATGCTTTCATTTGGTCTGTGTTTTAGCTTATTTTTAGGTAGTGAGTTATTCAGATTTGCAACACCGTTTTGTGTCCCAAGAAAGGATGGATGCCAACCTTCTGCCTAGGGTAGGAAAACAGTATTTCATCCATTCTCCCAAGCACAGGGCATGTAAAGAACAAAGCCAACAGGATTGGCGTCTTTTTCTCTGCTTGCAGGCATTGACTGGTTAAGTGCAGGCTGCATCAGTCGGTGAAAGGGTCTGCTGTGATTTTGAATAGCAATGGAAAAGAAACAAAGCCTATGATGGTCCCTAGAACAGAGTCTCTGCAATTAAAACACCTTCTAGACTAGTTCTGTCCAATGGCCTGCTGCCATTATAGAAATGTCCTTTATTTATGGTGTTCCTTGGTGGCCAGTAGGCACAGGTAGCAAGCAAGCATTTGTAATGGGACTAACAAAACTATGAAACTATTTTATTTAATTTGCACGCTTGTGTGTTGTATGTCTGTGAATCCAGGCACTGTGCACATGTAGAAGTCAGATGACACTTCTAGGAGCTAGTTCTTTCCTCACACCATGAGCCAGGGAAAGCATTTATATCCTTGAGCCAACTTTCCAGACCAATCTTTAAAAATATTTAATTTAATTTAATTCATTTAATTTTAAATAGCCTCCTACTGTGATTCTTTACAATAGTCAACAGACCCAAGAAGAAACCATCCCATGTAATCAGAAGAGATTTGTGAAGAATGCAGTTTCTAAGGAAAGAATTACATAGAATGAGAGGTAAAATTTTTTTATTTTATTTTTTTAATTTTTTTCATTATTATTAAAAATTTCCACCTC
>LOJH01065538.1:0-10456 GCA_001685095.1 Ellobius talpinus | reverse complement strand
TCTCTCTTTCTTTAGTTTTTCAATACAGGGTTTCTCTGTGTAGCTTTGTAGTCTGTCCTAGAATTCACTCTGTAGACCAGGCAGGCTGGCCTCGAACTCACAGAAATCCCCCAGCCTCTGCCTCCCAAGTACTGGGATTAAAGGCATGTACCACCAATGCCAAGCCTTTTATTCCATTTCTTAGTCTATTTATCTCCTCAAACAGATAACTTAGCCTAATTCCAATTTTTGGTGCCCTTTTTCTCCTCAAATATTTTTCCTTGCTCAGCCTGCTCCTTTTCATTATGTATCTTCATTAGAGTTACCACTAATATCCATATGACAGAGTCTATATTCAGCTATTTTGAGATTTCATTCGCCAATGGAATTAACTCAAAACTCTTCACTTTAGCCTTAGGCAGATTCTTCAGACAAGGTCAAAAGGCAGCCACTTCTTTCACCAAAATATCACAAGAACGATTTTTAGACAATATACTAAAATCCTTCTCTTCTGAAACCTCTTGATTCAGCCCAGGACAGTTCATCAAATCACACTTAGCACCACTGTCTTCCATTTCCCTACTAGTATGGTCCATTAAGCAGTACTTAAAGCATTCCACTGCTTTTTTAACCCAAAATACCAAAGTTCATATTATTCCAAATCATATGATAGTCATGTCTATCACAGCAATGGCCTAGCCCCTGGAACCAATTTCTGTCTTAGTTAGGGATTTTATTGCTGTGAAGGGACACCATGACCAGGCAACTCTTTTTAAAGAAAACATTTAATCGTGGTGGCTTGCTTACAGTTTCAAAGGATCAGTTCATTATCATCATGATGGGGAGCATGGATGTGCAGGCAAATGTGGTGCTGAAGCTGAGAGTCCTAATACAGGCAATAGGAAGTCAACTGATTATCACACTGAGAATCTTGAGCAAAAGAGAACTCAAAGCATGCCCCCCCCACAGTGACACACTTTCTCTAACAAGGCCACATGTTGTAGAATATTATTTTAAGGTGTGTTACTTTTGTTTATACTCTGGAACATTTGTTTAACAACGTAAAGATGTGTCGCTTTTATTTATGCTGATTTGCTTAACTCTGTGAAGCTGTGGTTCTTAGCCTGTCTAAAACACCCCATGGTCTAATAAAGAGCTGAATGGTCAATAGCGAGGCAGGAGAAAGGATAGATGAGGCTGGCAGGCAGAGAGAATAAACAGGAGAAATCTGAGAGGAAGGAGCAAGAGAGCAAGGAGAGAGGATACTAGGGGTCAGCCACCCAGCCAGCCATAGAGTAAGAGTTAAAGATATTTAGGAGTAAGAAAAGGAGGGGCAGGAGAGCTAGTTCAATGGTTAAGAGCACTGGCTACTCTTCTAGAGGACCTGGGTTCAATTCCCAGCACCCACATGGCAGCTCACCACTGCCTGTAACTCCAGTTCTCTGGGATCTGACACCTTCACATCAATGCACATAAAATAAAAGTAAAGTAAATTATTAAAAAAAAGGTAAAAAAAGGAAAATGCTCAGAGGCAAAAGGTAGATGGGATAATTTAAGTTAAGGAAACATGGCTAGAAACAAGCCAAGATAAGGCCAGGCATTTATAAGAAAGAATAAGATTTCATGTGTGATTTATTTGTGAGCTGGTTGGCAGGCCTCCTGTATGGTAAAAGGGGCAACTGGAGCAGGAAACCAGTCACTGAGCACCTGACTCTGAATCCAGAGCCAGTGAAAGAAACATTCCCTGGATCTGAGACCTGAGCCAGGGAAAGAAACATCTTTATCCCTGAACCCAGGACCAAAGAACCATGGCCTGACACCATGGCCTGACACCATGGCCTGACTCTGAAACCCGTGCCAAAGGAACACACTTTGTCCCTAGAATCAGAGCCAGTGAAAGAAATACGCCCTGTTTCTTAGAGTCAAAAGGTGAAAAAGGACCAGTACAAGAAACACAGTTTGGTCATAAAATCCGAGCCGTCTCTGCCCCTGACCAACTAAACTAACCAATCCCTCTTCCTAGGAAAACTCTGCCCCTAAGAAACCTTATATAAGCCGTTCTGCCTGTACAGTTGAGGCAGAGGCAGTGGTAGAGGCAGATAAATTCTTCCCAAATAAATCTATCAAAAGAGTCTTGGGTGATGATCTTCACAATCTTCATTTGCTGACTCAGAAAAGAACCTGGCTGGGGTGTCCCTTAGGGGACTAAGCAGAAAAACCTTGCTGAGTTGCTCACTCAACTCCCTGAGCAAGGCTGAGCAGAAACAAAGTAACAACTTTTTTTCCAGAGCTGGAGGAGCTTGCTACATTTCTTCAGGGGCTTCCTCTTTAGCAGAGTTTTAACAAAAGAAGTAACATCTTGGGCCAGAGAAGAAGCTGATAGCTCTGATAGGATGTTCCATTAGGATAGGGGAACAGAGCAGACAGTTGTAGCGGCTCTCCAGGAAAGGAGCAGGATCCCTATATCCTGGGGGAAACTATTTCCCACACTACCCCAGCTTCAGGTAGCCTGGCTTCCCAATAAAGTCAGGACACCTTTCCTCCAGGGCTGAGCTGTCTTATTGGGGCTCTAGGGCTGAGCTGTCCTACTGCGTCTCCAGCCTCCAGGGCTATCATATTGTGGCGCTACCCCTCCAGAACTGAACTATTGCAGCTCTAATTATAGCTTGGCTCCCCAATAAGTCAGGATATTTTTGCAGCTCCACAGATGGAACACATTCACCTACACCTCCCAAAACAGTAAAGAGTAAAAGAGTAATAAGAGTAAAAACAATCAACTGCATTTTGGCATCTAATGTGGGGCTAGAGAAAAAAAGAAAAAGAAAAAAACAACAACAACAACAACAAAAACCCAAAACATTTTGGCGTATCAACATGAGGCCCAAATGTCCATGTAGAGCCTGAGAAAGCTAAAAGAAAAAAAATATATCTCCTTTAAGAAACACTGCTGCAGAGCAGAACACTTAAACAGCAGTTTTATGCTAAATAGAAACAAAAATTAAGTAAAAGACATCTGCTGCAGGAAAGCATTCACATTCTAGAGCTCTGGGAGATTGAATGCAGTTCCTGGTCACGCACCTCTGACAGGGCTGCAAGCTCTGGGTTTGGCTTTCAGTACCGGACCCAAGAGCAGGCAGAGTGTGCCTGGAGGGGAGGACTCAGGTGTAGTTTAATAGTCTAAAGTCTGCTCATGTGGTCAAAAGAAGGTTAAAAATATGCAGTAAAAGAGGTTCAGGGCCTGGAGAGATCACTCAGTGTTTAAGAGCACTGGGTGCTCTTCCAGATGTCCTGAGTTCAATTCCCAACAACCATATTGTGGTTCACAACCATCTGTAATGAGATCTGGTGCCCTCCTCTGGCCTGCAGGCAGAAATACAGGCAGAGCTCTGTATACAAAGTAAATAAATCCTTCAAAAAAATTCAAACAGGTTCCAGCGTGTTTTACAATATCCTTAGGCTTAAGAAAGAAAAGAATATGGGTATAGACAGTCATAGAAAGAAATAAATAGATTAAAATAATAAAGTCTTTAAAGAGGGAGTAAAAGTAAAAAGAAAAAGGCACATAAAGATGGGAAATACACAGGGAGTCTGGATCCTGTGTAGTTTTGTGTTGATTTTGAATTTTTTGATTGCTGAAAAGCGAAGGACAGCTGCTGAGACAGCTGGAATGGAAAGAGGGACTGTGGACATAAACCAGCCTATGTACTTTAGGACGAGAGTAAAAAACCATCAACATTTTGGTGGTCCAACGTGGGGCTAATGTAAAAGGAAATACAACAGCCACACCTTCTAAAAGTGCCACTCCCTTTGGGGTCCATTTTCTTTCAAACCACCACAGCATATTTACTTGGCAGAAGACACCCTGATCAGGAAGGTGCTTTTCCCAAGTTGAGGTTTTTCCATTGCACTCTGCATGTGCTAACCTCTGTGATTTTCCCAAATTCAGGGAACTCAGCTGCAGCATTTGTGGTAGTGGGGGACTGTGTTCTCGATTTCTATTTTAAAAGAAAATGGTATTAGTTGGAAAGGATGCACTCTCAGAACTTAGGAGGTGTAGGCAGGAGAATTAGGAGTACCAGGTCATTCTCAGTTACAGAGCTAGCTGGAAGCCAATCTGGGCTGAAAGAAATCTTGTCTCAAACAGCAACAATGACAGAAAACAAGAGGGGAGAAATGGTCAGGTCTGTGAGAACGAACTCCTAGGAAAGGAAAAATAGGAATGGAAGACGATGAACTCTAACCCTGAGGAAAAGGAAAAAGATCTTTCTGGAGCCCTAGAGTTGGTCCAAGAAACCTGACACAATCATACTTCTATGCAAATCCTACTTTCTCTTTCCATAAGGTATTCCCTATCGCAATTCCAGCTAGACTCATGGATCTTTAGAGATTTATAGACTCATAGATTCCATGGGGACCCAAATTAGTTCTAAAGGAAATGCCATGACAAATACAAAATGTTCCGAGTCACGTGGAACTTGGGAACTGACAGATTAGTTCTAAACTGATAAATTAGGAACTAAAACAATATAGTTTTATATACAGCTAATAAAAAACTGATAACTTGGGAACTGATTAATAAAACAATATACATGGGGTATAGCTCAGGAGGTGAGCCTATATTCAGCATGTGTGAGGCCCTGGGTTCAATCCCTAGCACTATCACAAACAAAAATATTTTTGACAACTTTTTTTTGTAAGGTGTGCACTTTTATGAAACTGGTCTCAAGTCAATGTCCAGGCAAGCTGGCTGCCTCAACACCTCAACCCACTCCCAGGGAGACCAAAGGCTTCATACATCAAGCTGGGGGAACAAAAAAAGGAAGGCCATGATGGCTGACCATTCCAAAATTAAAAAAAAACCAAAAATGTATTAAGGCAGAAGATTTAAATTTTTTTGCAGTACATAATTTACACAGAAGCAATGCCGTCACCTCCCCAGTGTGGACTCAGGGCATGGACTCAGCCATCCTCCCCTACAGAATTGGAGTGTTTTTTGGGAGGATGAGGGACTTCCTCATATCTCATGGATACTTGGAATGACTATTTAAAAAGGTTTAAAAAAAGAAAAAGAAAAAGAAAAAAAAGTACAATCAAAGTCCTCAGCCACATTGTAGAACTTTGGGGGATGCTTGCTCCAACCGACTGCTGTTGCCTTCACCATTCCTGTTTTTAAATCCTGAGTCAAAAGCGCCAAAACAAAACAAAGTCTTTTAAAAAAAATTTAAAAACCCAAAAAACAAATAAAGTCATGCCAATGTTTTCTCATTTATTTTTTTTCTGCAAAAGTTAGGTTTCTTCAAAGAAAGGGTGTAAAACGCAGCCCAGTCACAGTCTGCCTAGAAGCATTTGCAGTGCACGATGGAGGGGCCGGACTCCTGCTTGCTGATCCACATCTGCTGGAAGGTGGACAGGGAGGCCGGGATGGAGCCACCGATCCACACAGAGTTCTTGGGCTTGGGAGGAGCAATGATCTTGATCTTCATGGTGCTGGGAGCCAGAGTAGTGAGCTCCTTCTGCATCTGGTCAGCAATGCCTGGGTACATGGTGGTGCCACCAGACAGCACTGTGTTGGCATAGAGGTCTTTGTGGATGCCAACATCACATTTCATAATGGAATTGAATGTAGTTTCGTAGATGCCAGAAGATTCCATACCCAGAAAGGAAGGCTGGAAAAGAGCCTCAGGGGCACAGAACCGCTCGTTGCCAATAGCGATGAGCTGGCTGTCAGGCAGCTCATAGCTCTTCAGGGAGGAAGAGGATGCGGCAGTGGCCATCTCTTGTTCGGAGTCCAGGGCAACATAGCAGAGCTTCTCTTTGATGTCTCGCACCATTTCCCTCTCAGCTGTGGTGGTGAAGCTGTAGCCACACTCGGTCAGGATTTTCATGAGGTAGTCTGTCAGGTCCCAGCCAGCCATGTCTAGATGCAGGATGGCAAGAGGGAGAGCATAGCCCTCATAGATGGGCACAGTGTGGGTGACCCCGTCTCCGGAGTGCATCACAATGCCAGTGGTACCCCAGAGGCATACAGGGACAGCACGGACTGAATGGCTACGTACATGGCTGGGGTGTTGAAGGTCTCAAACCTGATCTGGGTCATCTTTTCACGGTTGGCCTCGGGGTTCAGGGAGGCCTCGGTGCAGCACAGGGTGCTTCTTGGGGGCCACACGTAGTTGTAGAAGGTGTGGTGCCAGATCTCCAAATCATCCCAGTTGGTGACAATGCCATGTTCAATAGGGTACTTCAGGGTTAGAATGCCTCTCTTGCTCTGGGCCTCGTCACCCACGGAGGAGTCCTTCTGGCCCATGCCCACCATCATGCCCTGGTGCCTAGGGCGCCCCACGATGGAGGGGAAGACTGCCCCGGGGAGCATAGTCACCCGTGAAGCCGGCTTTGTGCATGCCGGAGCTGTTGTCAACCGCAAGCACAGCGATATCATCATCCATGGAGAACTGGTAGCGGGTGTGGAGCGGCAAAGAAAGAGCTGCAAAAGGCCTGGGCTCGCGGGGGACGCAAACTCGATCTGGACAACTTTTGAAACAAGAAAAAGTGGTAAGTGGTAACAGCATTTGTACTTATTTTTTGGGAGGGTGGTTTTATTTGTTTGTTTGTTTAATTTATTTATTAGTTTTTCAAGACAGGGTTTCTCTGTGTAGATCTACAGAGTGAGTTCCAGGGCAGCCAGGACTACACAGAGAAACCCTGTCTTGAAAAACTAATAAATAAATTAAACAAACAAACNGTTTGTTTGTTTAATTTATTTATTAGTTTTTCAAGACAGGGTTTCTCTGTGTAGATCTACAGAGTGAGTTCCAGGGCAGCCAGGACTACACAGAGAAACCCTGTCTTGAAAAACTAATAAATAAATTAAACAAACAAACAAATAAAACCACCCTCCCCCAAAAAAGAAGCAGTAATAAACATAGGGGTACAAATGTCTCTATGGTAGATTACAGAGTTCTTTGGGTATATGCTCAGGAGCAAAATATCTGGGTTATATAGTAGCTCTATTCTTATTTATTTAAATTTTAAATTTTTGAGACAGCATTTCACTGTGTAACTTTGATTATCCTGTAACTCACTCTGTAGGTCAGCCTGGCCTCACACTCACAGAAATCTGCTTGCCCCTGCCTCCCAAGTGCTGGGATTAAAAGTGTGTGCCTCCATGCCAGTCTATATTTTAATTTTTAGAGAAATCTCAAAACTGATTCCTATACCAGCTGTAGTGATGCACCTGCCAACAGTGAATGAGGGCTCCGGTCTCTCTACATTCTTTCCAACTTTTGCTGTTTGATCGATTGATTGATTTGGCTTTTTGAGACAGGGTTTCTCTTTGTAACACTCCTGGATGTTCTGGACCTTGCATTGTAGGCAAGGCTGGCCTTGAACTCACAGAGATCTGCCTGCCTCTGCCTCCCAAGTGCTAGAATTGAAGGTGTGCACCACCACTTCCTGGCTTGTTAGATTTCTTGGTGGCAGCCATTTTGACTGGGCTGAGGTGCTATCTCAAAGTAGTTTAATTTGCATTTCCCTGCTGACTAGAAATATAAAATAGAACATGTTTAAAAATAATTATTTCCCATTTGTGTTTGTTTTTTGAAAACTGTCTATTCAGTTATTTGCTCATTTACTGATTGGCAACTTTATTTTCTTATTATTTAATTTCTCTCAAATATCTTAGTTTCTAAGATTAGTTTTTATTCTGGCCACAAAAGGACCCTGGATGCATTGGAAATGAAGTTGCCGGTGATGTGAGCGCTGTGAAGTGAACTCCGGTCCTCTGGAAGAACAGCAAGTGCTCTTAACCCTGAGCCATCTCTGCAGGCCTGTGTATACAGTTTTATGGGGCTAGGACAAGTACAAGGAAGACTGTTTACTGCACTGGGCAGCAGAAATTCAGCACCATGGAGGAACTTGGAGAATATTACAAAAAGGCAGAGTCTTTCCAAGTGAACAAGGAGTAAAACTGTATCTCATCAAGCATTTGTCTTGATACTGCTTGTCAGCCGTGACTGCTACACAGCTTTAACTTGTCATGGAATTGAAGACTGAGCAAGTGTCAGGCCGATTGGACTTATTTGGAAAATCCTGTTTCCAGCTGTATAATAATTGACTATAATATTGAGTATTTTTGTTATAACTCAACCCATACATGTAACTACATAAGTAGTGCACCTATAGAGAAGAATTCCTTATTCTTGGTCTTCTATCTTACTGTCCTCTTTGCTGTTTTTTTCTCTTTCCTTCTAACAATTAAGGTTTTGTATTTGGAAAAAGAAAATAATTTGATTAAAATGTCTGTATGGAAGAATTCTTTTATAGCTCCTTATTTCCTTGTAAAGGCATCCTGATCTCCCATATTCCTCTTCATATAAAATTATATTTATAGGGCACAAGCTAAAGTACATTTCTTGTGAAGTGTCAATCTTTTCTGTGACTAAATAGCAATACTAAACAGAAAATTAGAAATAAGGGACTAGAGAGATGGTTCAGTGGTTAAGAGTAGAATCTCCCACTGGGGCAGCCCATTTCAGACCCCACCCTCAGCATGCCAGGTAGCAGCTCCCTGAAGTTTCCTTCCAGACCCCGTCTCTGAGAAAGCCTGCCATGGGCAGCTCCACTCCCAGAGATGCCTGGGACCATGCCTCCACATTATTTAAGAGGAGTGCAACCCCCACCCCCGCGACCTGCCACATGGTTTTCTCTTCTTCCCCTGGGGTCACCCAGGAATGCTTTGCTAGGATTAAACCTGGACTTATTCTTATTTTTAAAGATCTATATCTATCTATCTATCATCTATCTATCTACCTATCTATCTCTCTCTCTCTCTCTATCATCTATCCATCCATCCATCCATCCATCCATCCATCCATCCATCCATCCATCCATCCATCCATCCATCCATCCATCCATCCATCCATCATCTATCTCTATCATGTATACAATGTTATGGCTGCATGTATACCTGCAGGCCAGAAAAGGGCACCAGATCTCATTACAGATGGTTGTGAGCCACCATGTGGTTTCTTAGTTTCACTTGGTTTGATTAGCAGCATCGACAGAGAGGCTTAATACCAGGGCACAGAAATACCTTTCAAAGAGCACCAGCTGCACTTCCAGAGGTCCTAGGTTCATTTCCCAGGAACCACATTGAGGGTTACAACCATCTATAATGGTATCTGATGCCCTCTTCTGGTATGCAGGTGTATATGCAGATAGAACACTCATGCATAAAACTCGAGGGCTAGGGAGAGGATTCAGTCAGTGAAGTGTATGGATCTGAGTTTGATCCATAGAATCCATGTAAACAAACAAACCAAAGGGACAGTAATGTAGTCCTGGCACTGGGGAAGCAGAAACAGGTGAGTCCCTAGCGCTTGCTAAACAGCCAGCCTCCTTGAGGAGCTTCAGATCAGCAAGAGACCCAGGCTCAAAAAAAAAAAAGAGGTGAAACACTATCCAAGGTTGACCTCTGGCTTCTGTACTCTGTACTGTGGGTTGTATTGCATGAGTAAACATGTAAACACACACACACGCACACACACACACACACACCACATACTTCAGCATGTACTGAATAGAGGAAGCATACAGAACGCAAAGAGAGAAATCAGGGAAGCTTTTTATGTTTGAGTTTAGGGGAGACAGCATTTCACTTTTGTTTGGGAATAGCGGTGCACACTAATTCCAGTACTCTGGAGGCAGATGCAAGAGGATCTCTATGAGTTTGAGGCCAAGCTACCCAGAGATACCTGTATTTGGAGTCCCTGTTTCAACAGCAAAGCAAAATAAACCAAAACTTTAGACCCTCAGGAATATAACTTCATCTTCTGGTGATAGAACCTCCATCAGGCTTTATGGGGTAATGGATTTAGATGAAATGGAATTTTTCTGAACGTGGATATTGAGTGGAACCAATAGGTACTGTCACTTAGGTGAGTCCTTTTCCCCAGGTGGAAGTCATTATTTATAAAACATTTATTGGAATATTCTAATCACCACTCATGGTGTAGATGGCTTAACTTTTAACTGAATGACCTTAAATTGTCACCCCCAAAGAGCCTGAAGACCATCTCTCAACATCTGTACCATGAGTCCTTTTCTTTTTTTTCCCTTTGGTTTGATTTTTTGAGACAGGGTTTTACTCTGTAACAGCCTTGGCAGTCCTGGACTCACTCTGTAGGTCATGGTAGCCTCGAACTCACAGAGATCCCCCTGCCTCTGCCTCCTGAGTGCTGGGATTAAAGGCATGTGTCACCACTGCCCAGTCATTCTTTGTTTTTAATTTTCCAATTTTATTCATAGAAATTCTTCTGTGAAACTTTTAACAGATTGTTTTTGGATTTACTATGGGTCACTATTTTTGTTGTTGTTTGTGACAGTCTTTCTATATCACCTAGGCTGTCCTGGAACTCATTCTTTAGTTCAGGCTGGCCTCAAACTCACAGAGATCCATTTGCCTCTGCCTCCCGAGTGCTGG
>LOJH01065534.1:0-10456 GCA_001685095.1 Ellobius talpinus | reverse complement strand
AACAGGAAAATATGCAGGCATGCTCAAGTTTTATAAGGCATGAGGATCTTTGCAGAAAAGAGTGAGCAGAGATGGTTGGGGTTTGTTCTGTCCTGCCTGTGTAGAGCTGCTGTGTGTAGAGCTCTCCCGCAGAGTTAACAGGCCCATCTCCATCAGAGTGGCTATGATCACTGCCGGAGTCCCTTGTGGTGGACTCTGTTGAGTGCTAAGTTTCCCTCAGAAAGAAGGTGCTGGACAGTGATTGGACCACCCCAGGAGAGTCCGGCCTATACCTCTGTGCACTGTGTGTAATTCTGCCCCAGTTGCTCGTGCCCCATGGTCTTTGGAGGTGGCTGATTACAAAGTGTATGGACGCTAACTGAAGGGGGAGGTGTCAATCTATACCGGGAAGTCATCAATCAGCCTGGGTGAGACTTCCCAGGGGTGCAGCTTCTTTGGGGTCACCTACACTCCTGTTGGGAACCCCTCATCCATGCTCTGTACATAAGCCCAATAAACTCATTATTTCCACAAAAAAAACATTACATGGTATGGAATGAAGAAGTTGCAAAAATATGCAGCTTGTCCTTGGCTTCTCAGTCAATGGAACAGGGTTTTGATTCTACTGCATGTACTGGCTATGTGGGAGCCAAGTGTGTTTGAATGCTCACCTTCCTAGACCTCGATGGAGGGGGGAGGACATTGGACTTCCCACAGGGCAGGGAACCTCGACTGCTCTTTGGACTGGAAAGGAAGGGGAGGGGGAATGGGAGAGGGGGAGGAAAATGGGAGGAAGGGAGGAGGTGGAAATTATTAATAATAATAAAGAAAATGAAAAAAAAATATGCAATTTGTACCTGTAGTCAAGTCCTTAGGAGGTGAACATCAGGAGATTCCAGTCCTTCTCATTGATCTTAGCACATTGGAGGCCACCTTGTGCTATAACAGAATCAAAATAAGTAAGCCCAAAGTCTATAATTAATCTCTTTTTTTTCTTGGTGGCAACTTTCTCAGTTCTGTGACCTACACAAAAGCTTTGCCATTTACAGTGCTTTTATTTTTCCATTGTGTAAGTTCGGACATGGAGGCTGGGAAGGATTAGTCTGGGAGGGGAGTGTCTTTCTTTGATGGAACACGCAAACTTTTTCTCTAAAGAATAGGTTCTAGAAACAGGCAGTAATTTAATATTTATTAGTATTTAATATTTATTATTTTTAAAGTTGTAATTAGTCTTTGGCTATCCCTTCAAATAAATACAGAGGTGACCAAAGCCAACAATTTCACAACATATGCATAAAATATGAATTTATATGTAAAGTTGCTTATCTAATTCATATATTACTAGGAGACAGCGTGATATCCATTCAAATAGAAGGATTTTAGAAAACAAGTTCTGTTACAAACCTTGCACAACCATTTGTACAGATATAGAACAGATTTTGGACTGCAGTCTCTGCTTTAAGCAGAAATATTTTTAATTTAAGAAGAAAAATGAGGGCTAAAGAGATGGATTAATAACACTGGCTATTCTCACAGAGAACTGAGGTTTGAACTTAGCACCAAATGTTGGTTCACAACCATTAATAACTCAAGTCCCATGAGATCAGATATCAACTTCTGATCTCTGTGACACCGGACATACATGTGGCAGAGAACTGTAAATTCAGGCAAAGCTTTCATACACATAAAATAGAAATATTTATCAAAAACAATTTTTAAGAGAAGAAAATGAAAATATATTATTGCAAATGTGCTTTTCATTTGCTTTTTCTCATAAGTAATAATAATATCAAACATGGACAAACATGGACAGAATATAACATGTTGTACTCCTTTATTGATTACTTTGTAATCTCTAATGCCTAACATTTACTTGCCCTCCTCTCCTTCTCAAGAGGGTCATTGCTTTATTCTGTGAACATGGTATTTAATATTGTGTTATTATTGACAGAACATTGTAAGTTATTTTATGTTATGACCATATACTGCATCTCACTTTTATGTTACTGTCCGATTGCATTACTTAGTCACGACAAAACACTGCATTACATTACTTTATAGATTTTGTCTCATGTGCTCATGTGCCCATCTATGGGTACACAGAGAAATGATGTAATTGTATTAATGCTACTTTTATAAAAAGTAACAGTTACCTACTATTTTTAGTATTTCTTCTTTTATGTTCACTGATGTTTATAAATATACTCTCCCCTAAACAATTTCTTCTGCTTTTTTTGTTTTTTTGTTTTGTTATTTTTTTATTGCTGTTCTCTCTGAGCTTTGTACTTTCCTCATGTATTTTTCTCTTCCTCCACAGGGCTTATGTCATTGGTTTCCCCTCTAGTAAGTGAACTCTGCTAATTTCAGTCCCCTTCCAATGTTTAATGCTTGCAATCTAGTTTTTATCCTAAATGCCCGGCTTCCAAATTTCCATGCTAAGCCCAGCCCTATATCCATGCCCATTATTTGGACACATAGAATGGGTTGAATTCCTCATGGCATCTACCATTCAAACCACCACAGCACAAATCAATTGTTAGGTTCTCTCAACTATGCCTCCTAAACATTTCTTGTATCTGGACACTTCTTTCCAATTGTTACTCCTATTTCTTTAGTGCTCACTCAGTTCACAGCCTGATTTATAATAATAAGCTCCTAAATGGTTTTTTCCCACCAGTCATGCACAATCCATCTGGCTTTTTCTGCCAGATTGATATTTGTAAAATGCAAATCTAATCATGTTTGCTCCTGATTAAAAACCCTTTAATGCTTCCCTGTGTACCACAGGATGAATAAAAACTCCTTAGTATGGCAATGGGCATTCTCAATCTGTACTATTCCCTTTTCTGTTTTCTCCTATTTTCTACCTGGTTCATACTCCATTTTTTATTCAGGCCAGATCCCTTAGAGGTCACCTGTTGTATCATTTTGTTTCAAAAATGTATCTTTGTGCTCATGACTCAGTTGCATTCTCAACACCTTAGATGCAACTACAGCATGAACACTCAGACTCAGTATAAGTAGACGGATCTTCATCATTTAAAATCCGTCTGAAGCATTATATCTCCCCACATTTTCTAGCATCTCAGATTATTAACGCAGCTTGCTCTTTCCACTTTCATACATTTAGTGTCTAACTTCTCAGTTGAATTTTAAGCTTCTCAGCACAGTATTCCCTATTCATCTCAGAATTACTAAAATGTACAAAGTTCAAAAAATACCCATGGGTCTTTAAAAGACTTAGAAAAAAACACAGATTATCTTACTTGATGACAGGAAATACCAGAAAGCAGTTTTTCCCCTACAATTACCAAGTAGAAGGATACCTCCAGCTAAACAACTAGATGAAGACTAAGGGACCCAGGAGAAGTTTGTGTGGCATGAGAAGTATCCCCTTCAAAATCCCAGAAGATTGAGTGCCTCTCAAAATAAAGCTAATAATTATTTCTTTTTAAAAGCAGATATGATGTTGATACATCATAATGCATATAAATAAAGATGAAAGAAATATCTTAATTCTAGCTTACAACAGACTCTTTTTTTGACTTTTGTTTGATACTTTCGATATACCTTAGAACTCTGACTGTAAGGCCATGTAGAAGAAAGGATAGCTAAGTAAACTCATTTTCAGCATTTTCCTTGAGATAACCATAAATTTAGAAGTTGTTCCAAAAACTTAAAAAACAATCAAGGATAGAACAGTAAAATTTTTCTATCTCCCAAGCGTCTGCAGCCCTCCTGAATTCTCTTTGCTGTATTTTCCTGAATTTTCCCTGCAGGAAAGATTCAGTAACATTTTTTTTTTCAAATTAGGTTTGAATTCAATTATAAAAACTGTAGTAGTTAATCAACGAAGATTAATATAATGAAAAAAGCTATGTGCAATACACAGGATTCTGTATAATGTTATATACAACTGATATGAACTCAATGATCTTTTACTAACTCGGGTCTTTTCTGATGCAGTTTCCTCACTTCTGTCTTGATGGGCTTCTTCGGATCTACACAAATAGTCAGACCCCAGGATGGAAAATGAAATACATTCAATCTGATAAATTAAACACATTGCCATGTATTTGTCAATAAGTCGGAATGCCTTCACCAAGCAGTCTGCTTTGTCAGAAAGCAGTGGTTTATAGCCCTTCCTTTCTAATTTCCCCAGGGCAAGTGCAAACTTGAGATTACAAGAGGAACCCGGCAGGTGTCACATTGTCCATCTTCTCTTCTGCTTGTGCCTCTGTCCTCATTAATTCACTCTCCTGTCTAAGGGAGAAATGTTGCCTTGCCTCTTTAAAGTACAGCAAGTAGATGATTTCTTAAAGAAATCATTGAAGTGCCCAGATAAAGTCCCCTTTATTACTTTATACTGTAATTTATCAACATTACCCACTGAATGAAAGTTGGGAGGAAAAGAAAGTTGCTTGCCTCCTGGAGGTAGTACACCTGAAAAGGTACATTTCGCTTAAATTGATCTTTACATGAATATGCTTGAAAGTAAATACACATCTCTCAAAAGCTGTTGATTTGTGGGAAGTTAGAGGCAAGAAAAAACTCCTCAGGTTGTAAATGTGCAGATAAACTCCGAGGCTTTTCCCTGGGAGGAGTGCAAAAGCCACAATTTGACACTGCAATGTATTAGCAACTAACCACCAGTCTGAATAGCAGGCTGTATTCTTCCTTACAACCACTGCAAACCCTTGATTTAGGATTTAGTGTTTGTTGCCTATGCCCAGGGGACATACTTGTTCCAGTCTGAGTGTAACTCAGCTTTGCAAATCGCATTGCTTTCTAATATTGTATTTGCCAGTCAATTAACTAGATGTACTGAAGATTACATTGGATGGGATAGATGGCAAAAGAGTATATAGTGCTGTCCTACAGTGCAGAAATCCTTTAATAGAGGAAGACAGAACTAAAGGGATAGTTATTGCAGAATGATTAATTAGATTGAATGAAAAATTATTATAAATTCTACTAAGGCATAGTGATTGTGAAAATAATTTTATATTAAAATATTAGACTTAATTTTCAAAATAAATCTACCAGAGTTTCACTGAGAAGAAATGATATCAAAATGTTGGAAATACCTTGCTCTGATGTTTAAGATTACATATAAATTTATTTACTTATAAGAGTATGGGTAGATGCATAATTGTTTGACACAGTTTTCACTTGCATAAAAGGAGGGTTTTTTGAGTCAGCATACTATGGATTTGAACCTTAGCTCTAAGTTGCTCCTTTCAGTAACAATAATTAATATCATATAAGTCTCTATCTCATCTGCATTTATAACTACACTACATTATATACTTTAATTGTTTAACTCTTTAAAATTTTGAGATTAATTATAATTACATCATTTTAATTACCTCCAAATGATTCTATGTAATCTTCCTTGCTCTCTTTCTAATTCATGGGCTCTTTCTTCCTTAATTATTGTTTTATACATATTTGTATATATGAATGTATGTAAACATATCTATTCCTAAATTCATAATACAAACTTATCAGTCTATATAATGCTGAAAATGTTACTTGTTTGTATATGTTTCAAGGTTGACCATAGTGGTGTGGTCTTCCCTGAGAAACAGTTTCTCCTGCTGTGAACATTCCTTGATTGCCTATAGTTGTCTGTGCACGATGATGGCCTCATAAGCTTTTCCCAACCCATGCTACCAGTCCATTTATGTGTCATACATATTCAGATTATCTTTAGGCAGTCATGTTGGAAAGATTTATGAGGATGATTTATGACATCCCTAGGAGACACGATCTCAGCAAATTCCCTATTCTTCTGGTTCTTGGACACCTTCATCCCCCTCTTCCTTGGTGATCCTTGAGACTTAGGTGCTGGTTGTGTTGTGGATGTACACTCGGGATTAAGCTCCACAACTCTGTCTTTTGATGCTGTGCTTTTCTTTACTGGTTTCCAACTATTACAAAGAGAAGTTTCCTTGATTAGGACATGAGGACTACTTTTAGTCAGTTATACCATTGATAAAGTCTCTGCTGTTTTTAATTGTTTATAAATACCTGTATCTCTGGAGTGGTTTGAATATAAAGAAAAACAGTGTATGAGAAAATGCTTAGCAGAAATTTCAGTGAACTCACTTAGATTTCCTGAGACAATAACACTCCTAAAACAATCCCTGTTGAACAAGTTCTATTCCGATTTTTTTCTTTCTGTCTTTCTTCTCTTTTTATGATTTGCATGTTCCCGAAGCACTGACACAAATTCATGGATTAACAGGCAAATTGTAAAATTAAGAACTATGTTATTGTTTAGGTAAATCAACATAGACCATTCAAAAATCACAGAATTTTAAATGTTATTTTAATATAGTTAAAGTTCCAAAGGTTCTCCTAAATACTGCATGTTCTGACAAATACAATTTAATTTTATCGCTTTATTCTAATACATTTTTTGTTATACATGTGAAAACCCTTGGGGTTATTATCTATCTGCTAGTAATCTCAAGTGCCAATATTGCAAACAAATGTAAACGCATAGCAAATAGATTTTCCTGACTCTTCCTGAGAGTTGCCTAAAATTATCAAACATCACATATTTTAAATAGATAAGTAAGGGAAAGTATAAATTTTATTCCTAGACAAGAGACTCAGTATTGTATTTTGCAGTGATTGGCAAGAATCTAACTTAAAATTTTACACACACACACACACACACATATGAAACCATATCTATGGCATGATATAATACAGTTATTTCAACATTTAACACATATACACATGCCCACATGAACACACACAAGCACACAAACACACACATACACACACACACACTTGATGAAAGTCATTTCATTGAGAGTAGCATCCAAATGTTAGTTTGCCTGATTTGAGCTATGCATGCTTCATTCTTTCTCTTCTTAAACTGAGCTATGTATCTGAGTAGAGCTTTAATTTGCTGATACTTTTTGCCTCTGTCTCCAATGCTGCCATTTCAGATGTGCATCACCACACAGTAGGTAGATGCCCAAGTATTTGAACTAAACATTAATCACAATGTTTGATCTAGAACCAAATTGATATTTTGTACTAACTTATATATTCATAACCTTTCCCCATGACTCCTCTCATTTTATAAGCCTTATGACAAAGACAAATTTCTCTTTACATTTCTTCTCATTGTTATTCATTAGCATGTGGGATGTGTCTTTATATTCCACTTGTTTCTGTTTGTGTTAAATGAAGAGATGCTTTATCTTACATTGAAATCATTCAGTAAATGGCCTCGGATGCTTACTAAGCTATTTTTTAGCATTATGCACAATGCAATAATAACTACGTGACATATACAAACAACCTCTGGAGTTGTATTGAAGTGGTCACCAATCCCTAAATGTATCATATTTATTTTTTACGGAGACTGAATTCATTCACTATTGTTTTGGCAAACAAACATTCTCACGTATCTGCTAAAATTCCACTGGTATATTATAATAGCATAGTACAAGATGCTACCAAATGCTTGATCAATGATGCATAATTAATAATAAGGTACCCCATTAATGTGTATTTTTATATACAGATGAAGTATAGGTACATTTGTGATAAATGTTGGTATTTCTTTCTCTGTGACTTAGAAGCAAGCAATGTCTGTACTAACTCAAGCAATACCTGTAGAGTAGGCCATATTAAAACGAAATGAGTTTTTATCACTTCCCAACTGAACTAGTTACTCCATTAAGGGAGATCAAATTGCTCTTCTTGACAGAGATTGATTACCAATTAACTGTAGAATAAGCCAGCAAAAATGAAGGTTGGGAAATGCCTAGAAGTTTACTGAGACATCTTTATTAAATACAGAGGTCTGTGGCATAAGTTATCCCAAGAAAATTGTTTTTCAAAACTGTTATAGCTATCACATTAGGTGGTAATGACATTCTGACAAAATAGGAACTGTTAGTAGTGAAACTAAAGGTGACCTTGTAAGCAGCCTACAGAAACCATTTGATCAAATTCTGGCTTTTTGGTATTCCTTATCCTTGCCACAACTTGACATTGAGTCGCATTAAGTCAAATCAAACAGTTATACACCAAAATTAATTTTTTTCTCCCACCCAATTCCCCTCTTGTCAGGATGTAGAATAGATCCCTAAATTGGGTGGGTTTTAACTTGCTTTATGAGGTTCCAATTTGGAATTGGTAGCCTGTGATTTTCAGAGCTCTCCAAACTAATTTTGGCAGTCTCTAAATAAATAATATTTCTATATTGGAGTCTAATGAAGTTAGTAGACAGAGTTATGATTAAACGTTTCCAGGACTGAACTTGTTTTAAGTTCTCACACATTCACTTAGCAGACAGCTTCAGAAATGGCAGCTCCGGGGATGAGTCTTTCAGTCCCAGGAGGAAGTTCATACGGCATCTGCAGCCTAAATTGTCTTGGCTCCATGAGCTCTGCCCTTTCCAAAATGATTGCCTCATGTGTGGCTACTTGTTGTTATTAAAGAATTATTTCTGCTTTCTGGAACCTTTAAAATAGCAAAGGGCCTCCTGGATGAAAAATGAATTAATAAATTAGAATTGCATATTTGTTCTAGGTTCTGCAAAGCCCCTGTTGCTGTGCTTTTAAATATTGAAAAGATATGACAAAACTACCACGTATCTACAACTGAATATATACATATATGTATATATTTAATATTATATATATATGATATATATATGGGCTGATACTGACAGAGTCAGTCAGTGGTAGTGCTTCTGAGGGACTTGCTTCCTTCTACTTGCCTGATGGATGCAAATCAAATTCCTTGACCTTAGGAGAGTGATCATAAAATGTAATCAGAGTTCCCAGATCGAAAGGTGCTCTAAATGGTTCAGTAGGCAGCAGCATCAATGCTGTAAAGCATCATGACTGATAACATAGGTCAGGCTTCAGGAAAACAAGATGAAAACCTTTTGCTTTTAAAAGAAATTTGGTCAGGTCCCAGGAAAAGAATGACAGCTATATTTATATGGCCTTCAACCTCAGAAAACTCGCAGCAATTTGCAGATTTTTAAATGTAATTAACCTCCAGAGTATTCCTGTTACATATGTTTGAAAGCTGGTTGCAAGCACTATCAACTATCATAACACTTTCAAAACTGCAAAGTTTAAAGTGTTAGAATATCTATTCACTCATCTCAAGGTTATAAACTAAACACTGGTAAAGGTTTTTTACACACTATTTGATTTCTTTCTTGTTGAAATCCAGCATATTTTGAGAACTCTGGTGAAAGGGCTCCTAAAGTTACTGTTGACAATGAAGAGCCTTATACAATGCAAAAAACACTTAGCACACTTGTGTAGTGTAATAAAGTCCAAATTACCAATTGTTTAAAAGATTACAAAAGTATATGCAAAAGGCTACATCTATTTTAATCTCTGCCTTTTGGTAGAAATTCCTGTCTTTGTGATTATATCTAGATTCAAGGGTATAGGCTTATACACTCTGTGTGTGTGTGCATGTGTGATACTTAAAAAGAGACGTTTCATTAAATGCATTTAATATATATTTTATACTCCCTTATTATTTCACAAAATACAAAGGAGATTTAGACAAAGACTAAATCACAGGTTATATTTGTAAAATATTTTTAACTTTAATAGGAGATGGCATGTAACTTTCTGAGGGGAATATTGTAATTCACTAAGCTTTTGGAATAAGAAATTGAAGAAACACTGTCACAGAGTAGTCAGATATGCACAGACTAATATTGGTTCCCTCTCAAGATCAAATTAAAAGAACTCATAGAATTATCCTCTTACAGACTGAAGATTTTAAGTCAAGGATCCAGGCATTTTGCCACAAGATAACTTTTTTCTTTGTCCAAAATTATTGTATAATGATGCCAGAATCTCCAGCATGGCTTTACTGAGAATAACAATGAAATTGAAGAATGAGCCCTAATACAACAGTGCTATTACCCATACCAGAAGGGTGTCTTAGATAGGGCTTCTATTGCTCTGAAGGGACACCATGAATGTGACAATTCTTACAGGAAAATGTTTAATTGGGTGGCTCAGAGCTCAGAGGTTCAGTTCATTATCATCATGTCAGGGAGCATGGTTGATATGGGATGTCCTTCTGTATATGTTTTATTTTTACTGACTGATGAATAAAGCTGTTTTGGCCAATCATTTGGCAGAGTAAAGCCAGGTGGGAAATCCAAACAGAGGTTGTAGATGTAAGTTACAAAACAATCCCACACCAGTTTGAAATTATGATTAATAGAAGGGTTATTTATTTAAGGGGAAAACTTACAGATCACTGTCTTAGACAACAGCCCTCTGCATGACCAGGAACAGAGTCTAGTAGCCAGAAGTGGAGCCAGAAGCAAGGAAGCAAGAGAGAGAGAGAGCAGGGCTATGGCTGCTTTTTAAAGTGAAAGAGACCACGCCCAAGTGGGCTTATATCGTAAAGGCTATTGGCTGAAGGAGCAGAAGGAGCTCCCACAGCACCTCTCCCTTTT
>LOJH01065532.1:0-10457 GCA_001685095.1 Ellobius talpinus | reverse complement strand
GGATGCTCACCTTCCTAGACCTGGATGTAGGGGGGAGGACCTTGGACTTCCCACTGGGCAGGGAACCCTGACTGCTCTTTGAACTGGAAAGGGAGGGGGAGGGGAAATGGTGGGAGTGGGAGGGGGAGGAAAATGGGCGGAGATGGAAATTTTTTAATAATAGTAAAGAAAATGAAAAAAAATAATGGGGCTCACCTGTAATACTAGCACTTGGGAAGCTAAGGCAGGAGGATTACTTGTTTGAAACCAACCTAGGTTACCTAGTGGGATCAAGGCCACTCAAGGCTATAAAGTGAGACCCTGTCTCAGTCCCCTTTCCAAACTGCACCTCCCCCACCCCCAAAAAAGAATCTACACTTAGGGATGAGGTTTGCGGGCTTCTTGGATGGAGTCAGCCTGCTGTGGGAAAACGACTTGACAGATATGAAGAGAGAGTATTGATAGACATGAAGGGAGCAAACAGCCATCTCCAGGGCCCAGGCCGTGTCTATTCCTTCCTCCTGCTCAAACCTGTCGCTGAACAAACACTAAGTTGGCAACAGAATACCAGGAACGACTGGGCAAAAAAATGGGAATTACCTATTAGTCTTCATTTTCCTAGGGAGAAAGACTATAGATTATTCTATGTGTAAGAGGAAGTCACGCAGTGAGTGCAGTCGTGATGGGCGCCTGTGCAGTGCGCTATGGCCACTTAGGTTCTTTCTCTCTAGATTGGAAGGTGTTCGGGCCTCTGTAATGTTGAAGGGATACCTTCTGGGAGCCGGAGTGCCAGGGGAGGCTGGACTGCAAACACCCGCCCTGGTGGGCCTCTGGTCTCTCACTGACCATTGCTGGTCCTGCGATCTTGTGAGAACATGCGGACAGCTGGGAGAGGAGTTCATCTTTCTCTTAGAGTGGCTGTCAGGCGGTAAGGAGCATAGCAGAAGATCTCACTTCTAGTCTCACTGCCCTTCTCAGGCTGGAATCTCTCAGGAAAGACTACACGTAAAGAAGCCTTTTTGGAAAGGAATCTGAGAGTGTGGGGTTCTAGACCCCGGGGCAAAGGCCAGGAATAGGCAGATACCCACTGCCAACTTTCCTGTCAAGCCCCTGGCTATTTACTGAAATGACCGTAGCAGCCATGAGAATGGTCATTAAATGTATACTGGGTGCGACTGTCATCTTGCTCCTTTTCCCTCAAAGGCTCCTGAGGCAGGAGAATAGCCAGTGTTTAGGAGCCTAGCTCATACAACCTCTCACAGGCCTCCACAGGATGCAAGTCTTCAACTGTTACAATTCTTAAAGCTAAGCAATGTGGGTCCACATCACCATGGTGATGCAAGGCAGTGACCACCCAGTCTGTAGGTTTCACCTCAGTGACTTCCAGAGCAGGGAAAGTGACAGCTGAGCTCCTGCAGTTTCAGGGCAATGGGGCAGCCAGGTAGAAACCAGGTCAGGGCTGAGGACAAAACAGGTCATGGTCATTCACACATCAGAGAGGCTAAGTCCTTTCTCCTCCAGCTTTGTTTTCAGATAGTGTTTCACCACACAACCCAGGCAGGTCTCCAACTTGTGATCCTCCTGCTTCAGATTCCAAGTGCTGGGGTTACATGTGCTATTGCCCATCTCTTCCAGCTCTTTTGTTTTGTCACCTCACAATCACGTGTACTTCTGCTTCCTAGGATAGTGTCAATTAGATGTGTGACGCAGAACTACAAAAAGGTTTGAAAGATTTAGGTCATGTTCAAAGTCCCAAGTGTGACTCTCTGTCTGACAGAGAGTTAAGGTCTGACAGAGAGGGCCCATGTTCTGCTGAGGGCAAGGTTTGGGTCTGGCTAGGGCCCTCCCATGTCTCTCTGTTTATAAGGCAGAGCAGTCCAGTCTCCTTGTCACTGAGATGGAGGCCTCCTGGGTAAAGTGTGTGTAGGTTTTCAGCCTCTGTGGGAGGAGGGGGTGTTCCTGGGCGGCCAGCAGGCTGAGGGCTGGGGCAGTTTTTTGATTTTCTGAGTACACTTGGTGCCTTGAGCCCTCCTTTCAGGACTCGAAGTCCCCGCCCCTGGGTCTTGGGTGTTGTTCTCAGCAGACATTGGTGAGCTCAAGGACTTCACAGAGGAGCTGTTGCTGTAGCCACAGACAGGGGTTAACTAGAGACCACGACACTCTCTTTATTGCTAGCACTGCAGCCCAGCTCTCTCCTCCCCTTACCTGACTTGGCCAGCTGCAGTCGGGGTTATCAGTTTGCTTTCAAAACGCTCTCTGTAGAGCCAAAGTACTGGCTGGTTAGACAGGGCCCCTTTCTGTACCCCTCTATTTGCACAGGGCCCGTGCATGCGACCTACTTGTAACCGCAGCCTGGGCAGAGGCCTGGGAGGAAGGTTTGATGCTGTAGAGGCCTTATAGCTCGCTGCTGTCTTCTGATCCCACCCCCATCTCAGCCTTGAAACAATTCCTTTTACTCTCCATCTACAGACATGATTTCTCCGACCTGAAGCCTCCCGACTCGACGCAGTGTTGGCCTTGATATGCTTAACTCAGAACAGCTGCTTGCCCTGCGCCCTCCCCTATCTTTGCTGGCCAGACTAACTGCTTCTTCAGGAAGGGAGTGGGGGGGGCTTGGGGGTGTTTTGGGTAAATGAGAGTTCCGGAAAGATAAAGATTTGCCTCCTCATGGACACCTCTTTAATCTTAACCCTTGTGATGACGACCTTCCCAAAATATATTACTTAATATCTTCTTTAATGGAGAATAATTTTACTTCCTGTTGCTGTGCAGGGGTCATTTCAGTGAACACAGGTTTTATAATTTGTCACACTATAATAAGGCCCTGAAGGTTTGGGGGATCTAAAGAGACCTAGATTTTGTGGTTCTGAAGTTATCTTGTAAATTTTTAGACCGAGTCTCTGTCTCTGCTCTTTACCAAATTGTTAACTACTGGTTGGTGATGTGTCTCTATGCAGAAATTCTTCTAATTTCAGTGTTTATTTGCACATAGAATAGCAACATTCATGCACACATACACTCATGTGCACACACAGGCATGCACACATGCACATGCACACATGCACACACACATGTACACACACACACACATGAACTGTGTAGCTCCACTAGAGGAAGGCTCTCCTCCATTCCAGAGTAAACCAAAGATAACCTGAGTTCTCTACTGTGTTCTCTATGGCTGTGCTTGTTCATGTTTTGGATCATCTTAAAAATGGAGAGTTGCGGTAGTGAGGAGTTGAACATGGATGAGAAAATATCCTCAAATTTCTAGGAGTCATCTTTCTTCCTAGAAAATTCTCCAGTTTCATTCTTTGTTGTCACTGAATACAAGAAAAGGAAATGGCTTCAAAAAGACACTTTTTGTGGAAGATCTTCGTATTCCAACCTCATTCCTTTCACGGAAAAGCTTTGTCATGATATTCCCAGACTCGCCCGTCTTTAAAACCCACAGGTGCAAAAACAACCTGTGACCACAAGCACTAAGTCCCCTCACTCTTGCCCCATTGTTCTCCATAAATGAACGAGGTCACTTGGTGACGTGCAGCCCAGCAGCCCCGTTGTGCAATGCCATGAACTTAAGTCCTTTTCAACAAAGCAGAGGCATATTTTCTTTTATATTGTTGACTTTGACCCCGAAGCTCAGCAAAGAAAATCTGTGCAATGTTTCTAGGATCAATTTATCATGCGCTCCGAGCAAATGTGTTTCTTCTCGTCATTAAAGGGAAGCCAAACCCATGTCCATTGTCCTCCATTCTGCTTTGTTTCTTTCCACTCCTTCGTGTTGGAGATTCTAAAATATTAATGAAAGGATGAGAACATACTCTGATCTGGTCTCGCATCCAGCCCCAGTGAGAGTGTGGCCATGGCCAAGAGCTAGGAGGAGGGGACATGTCCTCTTTTACAAAGCAATGGAGCTCAAAACCAGGTTGTGTGACTTTCTACCTTAGAATGTCTTAAAGTGGTTGTTTAAGTCCAGATTTCAGGTCTGGATTCTACCAAGTGGGAATTCTGGAAGATGGGTTTTGTAACTTGCATTTAAAAATATTTATTTGTGGAACAGCAAGGTAGCTCATGGGATGATGCCCAGAAAACATAGGAGAGCAAGACCACTCCAGCAGGTCATCTCTGACCTCCATACACACGCTGCGACACTTACCCTCTAAAGAAATAAGATGTAATAAACACTTTCATAGATATTAAGTTGCATGCTTTATTACATTTTAATTAATCATGTGTGTGTATGTGTGTGTGTGTGTGTTTACTCAAGTGCCTCTACATATGGAAATCAGAGGGACAACAGTGAGAATCCATTTTCTCCCTCTGCTCTGGGTGTCTTAGGCACCAAACTCTCATCATTGGGCTTGGCAGCTAGCCTCTCTTTCTGTTGAGCCAGCTTGTTGGTTCTGCTAGTTTATTTTTTGAGACAGGATCTCGTGTAGCACAGACTTGCCTCAAAGTTCTTATACAGTCAGGGATGACCTTCAACTACTGATTCTACTGCTTCTGCCTCTCAAGTGCTATTATAACAGAAATATGCCATGGTGTTTAGCTGTGATTTAATTTCCAAGGCTTTTGTTTATTTATCCATATTGTTCTTTTGACTCTTCTGTGAACACTAGTAGTGCAAGTACTTACAAATACAGAAGGATAGATAACTCTAGTTAGACACAACTTCTCTAATAAGAATGCTTATTGGGGATAGCAGCCATTAAAATGTTTTCAAGTGTTTTCCTTTTTAGAGCCCTCTCAGGGGCCAGGAAGGTATTATCACCAACAATTTTCAGATAGACTTGAGTCTTCGTAGTGACCGCATAGAGGTTGGACCAAGGGTCTCATAGCTCCACCTCACTGTGTGTTTGAGGCTCAGGGCACAAGAGGAGGGTTCACTAGGCATCCCGTATAGACAGGCTGGACTGAAGCCTTGTCTTCAGAGGGGCCCCACATGCTGCCAGTGAGCTGTGCATTTGTTCATGAAAGATGAAAAAAGGGAGTGAGCCCTGGGCAGCGGGCAGAAACGAGGAGTCTTCAAAACAAAGAAAATCTCATTCTTTTCTGTTCATCCCCTTCAATTTTCTGATCTCTCCCCTCCACTCCCCCTTTCTTGTAAAGATTCAAACTCTGAAATAATTATATGAAATTAAGTTGGGAAAGGCCAGGCTTGTTTCCTTAAGATTGACATGGTAACAGTTTGGGCAGTTTTCTCAGGAATCAGGGAGCCGATTATTCTGAGCTTGGCTGTAGGTATCTCTCTGTTGCCCAAGCAGGAAGCTTACTCCCCACTAACCCATGTCTCTTTATCCCCCACCTCTTGCCATGACACAGCCTAACTGCCAGACAGAGTTTAAAAATGTGCTTTTATTTTTGTAAGTGCTTGAGAATTTTCTTCTCTTCTGGGCACAACTACTCACTGTCTCCATGAAGAAAAGAGGAGACATAGAGGTCTGTAAACTTTCCAGACTGAATACAAATACAGGGCTGCCCTTGGCAGCTGTGCACGGAAAGGAGGGGAGTCTGGGATTGGAGGGGGCGGGGCGGAGGTGGGGGAAGCACTTTCCATTCTCACCTGTCCATTCTTATCTGCACATCAAAAAAACAAGCAGGCTTGGTCGTTAGCAAAGGGAATCTAGCTTCTGTGCAAATTATGCTGTTATTTTAAGAATAATAAAAATAAAGATGAGTATTTGTCACTTTTCTTACTGTGCGCCACAAAATGAATGAACCCTAACAAGCCACTGGGAGCCTATGATTGCGAGCGCTGAACCGGAGCCAGACCAAAGCTCCCGTGCTCCTCTGCGGAAGGCAAGCAGGCTCAGGCTCAAGAGGGGCCGGCCTGCCTTGACACACCATTCCTAATTATGACGCCTCTGTAAAAACCCCTGCCCTTTTGCTTCATAGGGCTTATAAAAACCTCAGGCAAACCTCCGTCTTCCTGTGCCTCCCTGCCCCTAGGTAGGAATCCTCCCTTGCAGGAAGTGCAAAGCAAAGTTCAAAGCTTTTATGGTCAAAAGAAAGTACGCCTGATCCAGGATAACATGATTAGGTAACAGACTAACAAGTGCCAGGGTCCCTGCATGACTGGCCACTTTGGCCCCCTGCAGTACCAGCCTTTCTAAAAGAGATTTATCGTTTCTTGCAAACCCATACTGAGCACATTGTTTGTATTCAAAGCCATTCACGATGTTGGGGTGTAGGGCTGTGTAGGGATGGAGACTTCTAAACAGTGTTCCGAAGAGATGTCCCCACAAAACACAGTGGTTAGCTAAAGGGCGAAGTTCTTGGGAGGACAAACAAGAGGTGCAGGGGTCCACAGACCTTGGGGCACACCCTGGTGGTTTCCATATGACAGTGAGGCTTGTTTGCACACTATAAAACAAGCCTAGGTTTCAATCTATGGTAGCAGCAGGTTAAAGGGATCATAAATCTTTCTGGGCATTGTAAGATCCATGGAAACCCCAGCCTGATGTCTTTCACATCTGTTTCGGGGTTTCAGCCTCTGCTGGCTCGCTGCTTTTTCTGTTCACAAGCCCCATTCAAGCGACTGAGTGGCAGGTATAAAGTGATCCCCCTTGGAGCACTGGAGATGAGGGTGAGCAACCGGGCAGTAGGCAGGCCCCCAGGGCTGGACCGCTGACACTGTAAACTGACACCCGGAGTTGGTGGAGGGGAGGCAACGGGTTTGACGGTGTAAGTGGGCAGCACCACAGCCTGCAGGAGGCAGGCGGCGGGTGGGAGAGGGCTGGCTGAGGTGGGTCACACGGAGATTGAATTTCAGCTGAATTAGATCAGAGCTGTGGGAAACAGCTCCTCCTTCACACACAGCCGGTCTCATAGGAAGTCGTGGGAGGGCGGCTGGGGAGACAGAGGCAGGCAGCTGCGATGGGATACCCAACTCAGTTCTCAGCAGCTAACAGCTAACTTAATTACTGTCTACCTCTCCCCAGTGTGCAGGCCAGACTTCGCAGGCTGGAGTGTTGGGGGTAGGGTTAGACAGAAAGGCTCTGTGGTGTTAAGGAAAGATGGGACAGCCAGAGTCTGCTTGTCTGTGAAGGAGGAAAAGCGTGATTAGGAAGGGATGGGAAAGGCGTGCGAGATTGAGCCCCAGCTGCCAATGACAAACTCCACGAGAGAGTTCCGTAGCTTTACCTATACTCTTAGTTAGATATCTTACAACATTTTGTAGGCAGGCAATGTAAGCTCTCAATACTGTGCCTGCTGCTGTTTTTGCTGCCCTACGGCTGTGGACCAAGCCTCTCAATGAACTTGCCACCATTCCAGTGAGCCAGAATACCAGCTTTCTTTAGGAAAGCCACCCAAGGAAGGAAGACTGGGGGCACATTTTAGAATTAAAGCAGAAACACTTGCAGTCCTAATAAAAGGGCAAGAAGTCTGCTGACTTGAGATCCACCCCTGCAGCAGGGGCGGCAGCGCTTCCAGAAGAAGCGGGGTCATGTTTGTTCTCTAAGCTAGCACCACAACGCTTTTCTCAAGGGTAGCCAGGGCCTGGCATTGGTAAACTCCAATTGAATCGGAGCTTTCAAATGATCTTTTTTCTCTTCCTACCACCCTACAAGGGGCTAGAGGCAAGCATTCCTGCAAAGAGCAGAGCCTGAGGCTGCCCTGGGACCCCCAATCTTCCCATTTGCGCCTCACTTTTGAGCCTGTGGCTACTGAAGAGATCACTGCTCACAAGAGGCAGATGTTAGGATGTTTCAGTGTTGCCTTCTGCATAAGGTACCTTTTTTTGGGCTGGGGAGCTCCAGGGCTTCTGTGCTATGCATGTGCCTTAGGAGAACTTCTGCCCAAGGGATGAACCAGCTGTGTAAACAGTGGTAAGCAAGTGGGAAACAAGCCACTGTGCATCACTGGACACCAGGTTTGATTTCTGAGTCTTCAGCACTCTGTTGGATGATCTGACTCACGAAACGGGACAATTAGCAAGAAGTCAGGCGTGGTTTTGGCTTCCTTGAAATGAGGTGGATGCCTGCAAGGGTTCTTGGGAAGAGTAGGATCGTTTGCAGTGGTGTCAGGATTGTGTGTGTAGAAGCATCCCAGATCCCCCTTAGTTCCCAGAAAAAGACCCCTTGATTTAAGAACCACTGCTTTATAGTAAAGATTTTCCAAAGCTAGTTTTGGGGGCCATTGGCTCCCCTCTATCTCAGGCTCTGCCAAGCAAACAAGCCTGTCTCCTGGGGTACACCACAGAGAGCCTGGTTGTTGACTTACACAATCAATGCAAACAACCACTGGAGAGGACAAAGCAGGCAGGTTATTAGCAGGGCTCTTGATGAGGCTTGCTTAAGACAGGGCCTCCCTCCCCCATATGGTTCCATTTCTGTTAGACAACCTGAGGCTGTAGCTCCAGGGAAGGCTGGGCTCTCAGAGACCATTATTAAGGAGGAGGGGAAGTATGGGTGAAAATCTCAAGCACTGCCAGCTTGATTTAGACTTGATGAGGCTATGAACAGAGAAGTGTGATAGTGTCATGCAAGTTCTAGATCCACAGATAGAAAAATGCCCAGCTTAGGATGGTACCAGCCCCCTTTGCTGGGATAAGGAAGAGTCTCAGGGGAGAGGCACTGGTCATCATGTGTTCTGAAGAAACCAAAGATGACAGAATTCAAAAGCCAGTCTGCTCTCTGGAGCCAGTGCTCAGCTGCACATTGTAGGCAAGCTCTGCCCACGAGAGCATCTGACTCTGAGGAGTAGGCTGATTTCTCAAGCCAGCAAAGCTGAGAATGGTGATGACTTACATTCGATAGCAAATATGATCAATGTGAGATCCACACAACGAGGCTTTACCTACTCATCGTTGCTCTGTTTGTTTGTCTTGAGGCAGGATCTCAAGTACCCCAGGCTAGCCTCAAATGTGCCATATAGTCAAGGATGACCTTGAACTCCTGAGCTTCTGGTCCCCTCTTCCCAAATGCTAGGATGATAGGCTTGAGTCTTCACATCTGGTTTGTCTCAAGTTATCTTGAAACACCTGGAGAGGTGAGGTAGTTCTAAATGAGCTCTTGTTCCAAATCAATTTAGGGGTGCAAAGGTGATGCTCCTTAACTATGATTGGGAACAGAGAGCCATTGTTGAAGGCCAGGCTTGTCTATTTCCCAGGCCTGGCCTCTCACATGCTCCACTGGATTGCTGCCCAGGGAGGAGCTGATGCTTTGTCAGGGAGTGAAACCACAAAGCATCTTCAACGTGCTTCATTTTGAAGAGTAGAAAAGAAGGAATGCATTTCCGTTTTGCTTTTTATAAAGATTTATTTATTTAATATGCCCGAGTGTTTGTGTATGCAGCACGTGCATGCAGGTGCCCAAGGAGGCCAGAAGAGGGTGTCTGCTCCCCAAACTGAGCTTTACAGGTGGTTGTGCGCTGCCTGATGTGGGTAACTGGGGATTGAACCCAGGTCCTCTGCAAGAGCAGCATGTACTCTTAAATGCTGTCCACCTCCCTTGCCCCAAGTATACATTTTTGGTAAGTGCACATAGGAGGCAGAAGCAAGTGGATCTCTGTGAATTCAAGGCTAGCCTGCTCCACATGTCAGGTCCAAAGGAAGCCAGGACAAGGTTCACTCAATATCTGTGGTTCCTCCCAGTACTTCTCACTTGCCCCCCCCACCCTAAACCTCACCAACCCAGGGCCTGAGCCTCACTTATCTCCCCCAGCTTCTCTGTCCTATGTGACTCCACCATTTTGGCCATTGTCCTCTCTTGGCCTTGTAGTCCTTGACTCTTCTCTGTCTTCTTTCCCCCTTCTCTCTTGCTCCTCTTTCTTCTCTTCCTCTCTTGCTTCCCCCTCCATATCTCCTCTCATGGCCAGGTTCAGTCTGGAACTCTTCAGATTCCTCTGACTGTTCTCTCATATATATATTATATGGATAATAAAAACATTCTCCTCAACCATACCTTGAAGTGGTCATGTCCTCATTTTCATTCACTACCTAGCAAGTTTCAGGACAGCCAGAGCTACATAACAAACTCCTGCCTCAAAAATAAATAAAGAAATAAAAAGAAAGAAAGAAAAAAGAAATATAATTTCTGCTTAAGCCTATGCTACTAAGGACAATTGCAGAATCAGGGTTGGAGTTTTCAGATTTGAAAATATCTGCATATACACTGTATATAACCCCCAGCTGAAGAAAAACAGCTGCAGATGCCACCTTGAAACTGTTGGCATATGTTTGGTATAGTTAGAGCTTAGGGTGGTGACATCATGTGAAAATCGAGCTGTTCCCTCCTTGTTGCAAGGCGGACACTTGTTGGTTCCTGGCTGCCTGGCTAGCTTAGACCCTGTATTAATTATATCATTGCTTGGCCCATTAGCTCTAGCTTCTTATTTGCTAACTCTTTTATTAATTTAACCCATTTCTATTAATCTGTATATTGCCATGTAGCAGTGGCTTACTGACAAAGTTTCAGCATGCCTTGGTACGGGAGAATTGTCTGTATTCTGTCAATCATGTTTTAAATAAATGCTGA
>LOJH01065528.1:0-10457 GCA_001685095.1 Ellobius talpinus | reverse complement strand
GACTGCTCTTTGGACTGGAAAGGGAGGGGAAGGGGAAATGGGGGGAGGGGGAGGGAAATGGGACGAGGGGAGGAGGTGGAAATTTTTAATAATAATAAAGAAAATGGAAAAAAAGCTGCTTAAGTGTTTAGGGAGTCTACTACTGAAAAATGTCATGGGTATAGGCAAAAATTAAATGTCTTTTAAAAAATAAAAAGTGGTCTTTGTTTCCCAGGTTTCTTGGAGGCTTTGATTTAATATATTATAGCCCCATATAAAAATGCCCTTCATAAAATGGAACACAAGACCTCAACTCTATTCAAAGATATATACATATATATGCATGCAATAGCAATTAATGAAAAGAGGTCACAAATTTGTATGAGAGAAAGAACAAATAAATGGTAGGGTTCAGATGGAGAAAAGGAAGGAAGAAATGATGAGATTATAAGGTAAAGATAAAAGGTTAAAAAAAAGAAAAAATGAAAATTGAAACTTTCCTGACAGCAATATTGAGCTATATCTGGTGGATCATCATGGATTTTAGGAGAATTAATTTGAAGTAAAGATTTAAAAAGAGTAATGATTGTTACTTTTTTTGATTGCTTTTTTTGTGGCCCTTGAAATGACCAAGAATGGCAAAATTAGAAGGAAGACACTGGTTTAGAGAAGGAATATAACATTGAGCCTCTTAGGATACTTATACCATTGATATGTGTATGCTAAGTTAATAAATGAAGGATAAAGAAATGAAAAATGTTTATCTTACTACCTATAATCTTTGATTTAGAAGATTTAAGATTACTCATACAGAGGAACTCCTACCACAAGGGGTTGAAGTCACAGTTGCATCAACATAGAAGTGAAGACTACTTTCTGGCCATTTTTAACTCCTCTTGCTACTGAACAGACATGCAGAGACTGTTAACAATGGGAAGTGTGTTACCACTATGCAATGTGGGTGAGAATCCAAGGTATTCTTTGGTCAACCACTTGTTATCCCATGACCATTGGCAAAGTCAACGGAAAGCTGTGACAAACAAAACAAAAGCTTGTGATAGAGGAACTTGTGGGATTGGAAGGAAGATGATGGCAGGCAACCAATGCTGATTAAATGGACTGGAACAAATACATGTCAAAGACAATGTTGTTTGTCCCCATTATTAAAACCTTTTACATGGATTAAGGTAGCACATAGTAGAGCATTTCATATGAACAAAATAGTTTAGAGAAGAGTTAAAAACTATGACTCTACCACTTTAGCCTGTTCTAAGACTTGCACATATGGAGATAGAGAGAGAAAATATGACACAGAGATGAAAAAATACAAGCAAAATTAAGAAATATATTTAAAAGGAATTCTGGATGTGAATGTGTATTCTTAACTGAGTCAGGAATTGAAAAGGCTGCTGATGTTTTTAGGACATCTACTGCTGAAAAAATCCTTGGCATGGTCAAAAATTAAGTATGTCTTTTAAAAAATAAAAAAGGACCCTTTGTTTCCTAAGTTTCTTGAAGTCTGGAAACATAGTGTCATTTCTGATTCAAATTCACCTAAGGAAGAATGGGGAGAGGAGAAAAAGCAGGGTGTTAAGGGGAACAGGGGTCGGAAAAATCAAAAGTGTTGCCAAGAAGGCTGGAGAATTGCCTTAGTAGGTCAGAGCACTTGTGGCTCTTTCAGATGACCTAGGATCATTTTCCAGAACCCACATGGTAGCTCAAAACTACCCATAGGCATGCACAAGGTGAAAATACATACATACATGAAACCAAAATACTCATACACCTACAATAAAATAAACAGGCCTAATTTTTTGGAAGAGTTGTCAAAGGCCAGGAAGAAAACTTAGAAAAGAGAAAAAAATTTAGGAAAAAGAATTGCACCCTAAATAGGACGGAGTTTTGGCCTTTCAGAGCTTTGTGAAATTTGTCAGTGTAAGTTTAGAACTTCTGAAGTGTTGGGGAATATTGATTTAAGATGAGTTACATTCATTTATACTGTGGAATATTTGTTTAAGGATGCAAAGATGTGTGGTGTTCTTTTATGTTTCATTTGTTTAACTTCATAAAGCTGTGTTACTTTGCCTGCCTGAAACATCTGATTGGTTTAATAAACAGACAAATGGCCAATAGTAAGACAGAAGAGGGAAACAGGCAAGACTGGCAGAGAGAATAAATAGGAGGAGAAATTTAGGCTAGTAAAGAATTGGAAAAGGAAGGAATGAGAGGAGAGATAGAGTAGGATGCTGGGGGACAGCCACACAGTCAACCATGGAGTAAAAAGGAAAGACAGATATACAGAATAAAGAAAAGTAAAAAGCCCAGAGGTAAAATGTAGTTAAAGAGAAACAGAATAATTTAAGTTAGAAAAGCTGGCTAGAAACAAGCCAAGATAAGTCTGGGCATTCATTTAAAAAAGTCTCTATGTAGTGTATTTATTTAGGAGCTGGATGATGAGCCCCCAAAGAGTAAAAAGAAAAAGACCTACTACCCTGAAGTCCAACAAATTCTTGGTATTTTCCATTTATTTGTGTTCCTAATGGTGATAGCTACCTGTCCCTATCATTGCATATCAGGGTTCATAGCAGATTATAATTTGTCTTGGATTCAGACTTAGAGACAAAAGTTAATTATATCTTATTGAGTGGACACTTGGCCTGGTTTGGCAAGAATAATGTTGAAGCTGATAGTTACTTTGCTTTTGATATTATAAAATGTTAAAAGGAACCCTCTCTTTGGGGTTCCAGAAGGCAAACAGAATTTTCCATCCATCAGTGCTGCTCATTGCATATTCAGCTTTCTTCCTTTTGAGCATATGAATCCTGTTACACTTCCTGGACAGCTTGGAATTGCTTTCACCTCTGAAAGATGTTCTGAATTCTGTGGACCAGTCTGGTTACATGCCTTTACAAATCCATGCTCAGGTTAGCAGCCCCTCTTGTTTCTGCCATGATTCCCAACAATATTCTATAGTGGCCTGTTGGCCTGTGCAAGAACATCATTGAGGGGAATCTCAGCTCACTCAGCCTGAACCTGTTTGGAAAGAGATTTATCATTGCTCTGTTAAGCCAATATGATTTAAAGTCAATCGTTGTATGACCTAGACCATTCTCTGTTCTGTATGCTGAAACAGAATTGTTTTTAGACTTGAAAGAATCTGTTATTTCTCTTCATCTTATAGTAACATTTTTTTAGCTTCTCATTTCTTTTTCATTGAGGCTCTTGGAAGGTACAATCTTTTCTTATTTTAAACATCAATTCCTTTAATAACTGTGCTTTGGTTACTCCTAATATGGTAACTCCTAGTTAAGTTTTTCAACATGGTCACACTGGTATCAATCATATGGAATGTTTCTAATTAAATCCCTTTTTAAAAATAAATGCAAACTTTTAAAGAAGATATGAATAAAATATATTTGAAAATTCTGTAGAAAATATGCATAGTGTATGCATGTTTGATCTGCTTAAAATTCATCAATATTAAGATAACTTGCAGAAAGAATATCTTATGCCCAAGCTTCTTTAGTTACACTTAGAATTCATGGAAAATGAGGGCAACCATTCCTGTATCATGTTTTACTGCTGAGGAGTTTGAGACTTTTCTTTTATTCAAAATAATCATTAAATTTCTTCCTTTTCTTTTTTTCTTTCTTTTTACAGTCAATTCATATAATGCAAGCAGACAGCTTTCAGATAGATGAACAAACTACAGAAAAGCAAAGAGCCATGGGTTTGATTTTCCTACTTCTTCAGAGGCCAAGAAATGGAAAACATTGTAACCCAGTGATGATTTCAGCTGTTTCTAAAGGATGAGCCACTGGGGGCAGGATAGGGGACTGGTCAACTCTGTGTTTCATTACACACTTGTAAAGGATAACGAGAATCACCTGCCAGAGTTCAGCAACCCATCCAGAGGGAAACAAAAGCTCGGCTGCCCCTAAAACTGACACTAACCAGTCATTTCTGAGGAGACCAGTAGAGCAAACCCAGGTCCTCTATGTAAACAGGGCTGCTCTAACAAATTAGTCAATGGGCTTTTCATTTGACCTGTAAAATAAGCATTTTAAAGTTGTTTTGAGACCACTCAGCTCATCTTCCTATGTGGGAAGCAGAGCTTTATGAGATCTATATTAAGTCATTTCTAATACGGTGTGTATTTGGAAATGGTTACTCTCATTACCTTAGGGTACTTCTTTCACTGTATGCCTTAGGGACATAAAAGAAAGTGTCAAGGCACCATGCATATACAAACATGCAAAATTGCATACAGATTTAGTTGACTATTTTGAAAATCTGTTATAACCCTAAGCTAACTCTGACACAGATTTTAGTTTATAATTGTGTCTAAATGCTTTAGAGCCATGGTAATTCTCTCCATAATCAAAGGCAAGGGGACACGCAACCTATGAAAACATTTTCAGTTTTACTCCCTAGTCTCAGACAACTTTTCTAGGCATTGCTTTCCATCTTTCTTTGAGGAGCTATGTTCTAGCATTACTATAATCTACCGCTCAAAGTAGTATTGGACTTTATGACTTTATGTATTATATCTCAATAATATTAGTGTAAATAATTTGTAGCCTGAAGATTCATCTTTAATTTTTAGCTTGTTCTTATGAGATGGAAGAGGAGTCCTTTGACATAAGTTTGAAATGATTTTGAAGCTGTTAGGGGTACGTCTACAAGAGACAGCTTGTTACTGCAAATGAGTGGAACTTATCTCAAATACATCAGGAGGAGGGTATTCAAGTGAATTTTAGTTTGTGTAACATAGCAATGTTTGTAATTCTGTAAATTTTCTAAAGAGTTAAGATAAAATGTAAAGCTATTGTAATTGTCATGACATCATGATGTCAAGAGCATTTTCTATCAACTTGAGAATTTTACTGAGACAGTAGCGGGCACACAGTCTTCATGAAAAAAAAATGTGTCTCTGTAGTGTAATTTTTCTTTCTTTGTGCCTAACAAGGATAGTATTGGGACCAAACTAAGTCGAATAAACCAGAGAAGTCAAGCAAGAATGTTTCTCCATCAAAGGGTGTTTTTGATTACCCTGTTATTCAGGATCATCAGTGGCGTGCTTGTGTGATCCTGCATTTAGTTGTCAACACTACGGGATTATTTATACTTTAGTAGTGAATTTAAAATAATACATGAATTTGAGAATTACAATGCTAGTGAACATTATAGGTCACCCTGTTATGCATTTTCAGCTCTTTCAAAAGTACCTCCACTCACCTTAAGGGAAGGCCTGATGAAGGTCATGAAATTTCCTGCCTGCCTGAGGTACATTTCCCTTCTTGGTATCTGATAGTAAAGCCTGCTCAGATTCAAGCCTCAGGTGATGGCAATATATCAGCTGCTGAGAGCAATTGCCTGATGATGCCTATTGGAAGAAAATGTAGTCGAGAGACACTGTGCTGCCTTTAAATATATTGGGCTATTAAGTATATAAAAGTAATCACTCAACTAATATTGCTGTGCAGTGTTAGGACACAAATATTAAGGGGAACAGTTCATAACTTTACACCTAATTAATGTGCAATGAGAGGTTAGTGCATCTGTAATTGAATAAGAGACACAATTGAGGACTGGGTATTCTAACATGCATTGGGTCATAAGCTTGAATGGCCTTGATGCAACTGGTTTAAAACACACCTGCCAACGTCTTGTCTGGCTCAGAGATATGGGTGCTTTAACAGAGTATATAAATGTCATGGAAGTCCTTTGATTATGAACAATGAGTCGCAACGTGGTTACGGACATCACGGGTTATTTATTGTGGGTCTAGGGCATCTTAAAACTGTGAACATTAACATAATACAGTTGTAGCTCTTTTGGCTTCCTCCATCTAAGGGATTAAGTGGAGGAAAGGCCATCAAAGCACTTTCCACTTTCATGCTTGACTACTTAAAGGACTCCCACAGAAAATAAATCCACATTTTTATGGATGTAGGAACAGTTAATATTTTATGGAGTCACTTTGCCTCCAGGATTACAAAGACAGGAAGACATATACAAGCAAGTAAGTACTGTTTCATGGCGGATGACACAGCTTTTTAAAGTAAACGTTCTCACCACTAAAGTCTCAAGCACATTTGGTATTTGAAGCAGTACACAGATATTATCTCATTTAACCTGTTAAAAATAAATTGTGGAGAATATACTAACATCCTCATTTTGCAGCTGAAACTATTGAGTCTCAAAAAGGAATAATCTGTCCTCTTTCAAGTGTAGAGATTTTCAAGTCCAGTGTCCATTGGTTTTTCTCCAGGAGACATTGATGCTTCCTATATGGAATGATTGTGGAAGGGGCAAGCAGTTTCCCCGCTCCTCACCAGCTTGGCATTATGCACTTGTTTAATAAGAATCAGCTATCATGGTTTTCAAAGAATACTGACTTCTGCCAACCTATTCTTGCTGATAATCCTAAAACAGCACAGCAGGTAAAAGCTGATAGGTAAAAATATGTTCTTATTATAATAATTGTTACAATACATATATTAATTTTTCATTAATGTCTAATAAGTTAAATTTTATCATAGGTGAAATACAATAAAATCAACAGGCATTACAAAAGTCCATTGAGATTATTATATATCTGATATCAATGGTTTGGCAACTGAGGTTATTTCTGCTTTATTAGCACAGATGTACATTTTATCAACTCACATCAAATAGGCATTTAATGACCTCACATTCCCAAAGTGACCCTTTTCCTTCAAATTAACTTTCTTCTCATGAGCTACTGTCTAAAGCTGTATGCACCCTGGTACATTTGAAAGAGCCATACTTTGATTGGGTCTTCTGAAGGCATGCTTACTAGCTTCTAGTATATTAGATACACAGAAAACATTTAAACATTTAGGTGAATAACTAGATGAGCTTAGATGTAGTTTAGATATAATATCTTACTGTTTAAAGAAGATATTAGACTGTTTTCCTAATATATTATATATTGCTTTGAGCTGTTTGGAAGTAGATAAAAACAAATCAAGTTGAATTTTACTTAAAAGGTTTGATATCAAATATCTTAATTATATGCTCATTAACACAGAAAATTATTTTACGACATTCTAGAAGAAGCTTGGTTAGAACCCTCAGATATAACAATATTATAGATTGATAAATAGATATGGACTTCTGAAAATCAGCTTTAGGATTGGGAGATTGCTCACTAGTTAGAACCTCTTCATGCAATTGTAAGGAGCTTGATTTAAATCCCCAAAACCCATGTTGTAGTGGATGCCCTGTCTGTAATGCCAGTGCTACTTGAAAGATATGGGAAATCAAAACAAGAAAGCCCCAAATCTCTATAGTCAGCTAGCTTTGTATGCACAATGGCAAACAAGAAAATCTATCTTAAACAAAGTGGCAGATGAGAACTGATACAAACATTGTCCTCTGATCTCCACACATGTACTTTTACACACACATGAACATACACACACACAAACACAAACATAAAAGCAAGCAAACAAAAAACACATATGCTTTTGTAATAAATTTGTATAAATGCAAATATAAGAGTCAGAAAATGATGGCATATATATATGCCACCCCAGGAGGTTTAGACACAAGGATTTTGAATGAGTGGCCAGCAGCCCATGAAACAAAATAAGCAAAAACATCAACAACTGCAACACTTAAAAAAAAATCACATTTCAATTTCTTCTTTCTCTTTAACCAATAACCTGGATTAACATATAGAGTATTGCAAATTATTTATATATTTATAAATGGGTTTTAATGCATTAAATACATCTGTTTTAATATATTTTAAATAATAGATTTGTCTCTTGCAAATTTCTTCCTTATGTGATTTGATAAGTGACAGTGGGATTCTTATATCAGTTTTTACTTGATAGTATTTTTAAGTACTTTGATAAATTTGTGATTTCAGAAGTAATTCAGAATGAGAGTATGATTTGTAACCCCAAATTCTGTTATTAGGTTAAACTAGAGGGCGTGAAATTTAATAGAGTTTATTATGTGCAACACTGAAGTTTCACTCTTAAAGTCCCTTTTATATTCCAGGAAAGTTTCAGGTTGATTTATCTGCCAGTTGTTCAGTTTCTGACTTTACATCACAAATGAACAGTGTTACCTCTAGCCTTGATCTGACTTCTCATCTTCAAATGCCAATTTCCAACTACTGTTGCCAGCATAACCATAATACAATCCAGCATTCACCCTTTAGAAATGGGCATTTGATGACCTTACATTCCCAAAGTGACCTTCCTTTCAAATTAATTTTGTTCTTTTTATAAGCTACTGTCTAACACTCTCACAGCCTAGACAGAAAATATAGCCATATTTTGTGGAGAACTAGCTAAAGCATACTAAACAACTTGTGATTTATCCAGTATATGACAACATTAGATGCACATTTTAAGATTGAAATGAAAATCAAACTTTATCTAAAGACTAACATGATATTTAAATTATTAGAGCTTTAAAAATAACGCAGCAAAATTTCTGATAGTTTACAATTATAAATATAAAGAAAATAGCTTTCACTGAGATAACTTTAAGTTTATTAAAGGCCAATAAATTTAGATAAATACATAGAGTGAAAACAATATAACTGAATATTTGTTACATACATACACACATGCATACAATGTTAGAGACTGATATGTACATTTGTATACATTAAAAGAAATTAATGTTTTCTTTAATCAAAATGAAATAATTAACATTGTTTGAAATTCTTATAATTTTGGCAGAATGTTATTTTCTGTTCAATTGAAACACAATTTATATAGAGAATTTTACTGTGCTTTTTAAATAACGCACTATTGCTTTTGATGTGTATATGTATGTATGCTAAATTTCTCTGGCACTAACTTCAAAATATAGAAGGTTGTGATTTTAAATAAATCTATACAATTTAACTGACTCTTTCTGCTCCTTGATGTAGAGGTAATGTGACCAATCACTTCCCACTCCTGTCATCTTGTCCTCCCTTTTGTGTTGGGTTATTTCCCCTTGAACTGTAGCCATTCCTTTAAGTTGTTTCTTGTCAGCTATTAGTTCACAGCAATAAGATTAGTTGCCATCATAACCATACATTTTTGCTTTACGAAAACACACAGAATAGTTGAAGGAAGAGTGGTAAATCTTTGGTCACAGCAATGAGAAAACTTACTACCACAACAGGATATTTATGTTTTCCAATATTTTATAAAATTCTTGATGGAAGAGTGACATTACTATTATAAACAGGGAGAAAGCAATGTGTTAGAGGCACAGTGGGTCTTAAAAAAACAGGTGTTGGGGAACTGAAGAGATAGATCAGTGATTCAAAGAACTTGTTCCTCTTTCAGAGGACCTGAGTTTGATTTCCAGCACCTGCAGGATGTTTCACAACTACCTATAGCTTCAGTTTCCAGAGGATCTGATGCTCACTTCTGGGATCTGATGCCCTCTTCTGACCACTGTGATCACCAAACTAACATGGGGTGAATGTACGTACATCCAGCCAAAATGTTCACACATAAGATAAAACTAATTAATCTAATGTTGAGAAAAGTGTGTGTCTATTACACTCCAAAGCTCTCCTCTTATCAAATTCTCTGATTCTCAATATCACCTATTATCCTGAATGTGTCTATATATTTCAGCATTACAGATATTAAGATTTGATGAAAATAAATAAAAATACCCGTAATAAATTAAAATTAATTTTAAGATTGTCTAAGTGGTGTTATTAATTAACTTAAAATTCTCATGTTTTGAAAAATTCCAAATATGATTTATGATGTTGGCAAAGTAATCTCTTTTACTTTGGTTTGGTTGATATACTTATATATGAGTAAAAGAAACTAACAATGTCAAGATGCTAATATTCATCATCAAAATTGAGCATGTAATATACCTTCAATTCTATCATAATGCAAACATCTTAGGAGTTGCAAGCAAGCTCTTACTTTGTGAATATTTGTTTTGAAGCAATCCACGGCTGCTAGTTTATTAGTGTAGATGCATGGATCTGTATAGATGGGACAGAGAAGAAATCAGGGAAGCAGATTCTTGAAAAATGAGTTTTCTATGATCTCCAAAATATATAAGGAACTCAAGAAATTAAACATTAAAATACCAAATAATCCAATTTAAAAATGGGGTACAGATCTAAGGAGAAAATTCTCAACAGAATAATCTCAAATGGCTGAAAGACACATAAGGAAATGTTCAATCCTTAGCCATCAGGGAAATGCAAATCAAAAGAACTCTGAGAGAGCATCTTACACCCATCAGAATTGCTAAGATCAAAAACACCAATGATAGATTATGCTGCAGAGTATATGGAGTACAGGGAACACTCATCCATTGCTGGTAGAAATGCAGACTGTACAACTACTTTGGAAATCAGTGTGGTGATTTTTCAGAAAATTGGGAATCAACCTACCTCAGGACCCAATAATATCACTCTTGGGCATATACCCAAAGGATGCTCAATCATACTACAAGGACAT
>LOJH01065525.1:0-10457 GCA_001685095.1 Ellobius talpinus | reverse complement strand
GGAAGAGCAGGCAATGCTCTTAACCACTGAGCCATCTCTCCAGCCCCCCTAATACATCTTTCAACACGTAAACTTTGCAGGTGACAAGACTCAGGTGATGGCACCAAGAGCTGAGACTCGTTTGATCCCTTTCCTGTAACTGTTGACTTTGCTCCTCACGCCAGTCTTCACATACCCCACAGCCTCTCTTATGTTGCCACTGCTTAGTTCAAAACTTCTTGATCTCTTGTGTGGTGCGGTCCTCAGAACAATGAATTGATCCCACCTTAATATGTCCAGTTCATGGCATTGTCAGTGACCTTTCAAAAATACAGATCTCACCAACTTCTTTTATTGAACAAATAACAGTGTTACTGTACCCTGCACTGAAGCCATCACCATGCAAAAGACAGTCTCACTTTTTTTTTTCCAAATGGGGGTTCTAGGGCAAGTTTGCCTTGAACTTGCTATGCAGCCAAGAATGACGTTGAACTTTTTTACCTCTGATAGTGCTGGGATTACAGGTGTGGGCCACCATGCCTGGCTTATGTGGTGCTAGAAGTGGAACCCAGGGCTTTGTTCATTCTTGGCAAGCTCTCTACTAACCAAACTACATCTTCAACCCATCTCACCACCTTAAAACTTAGATAAGGAGATATTCTCACACCATCACATAAGTCTTACGCCATTTAAAGTCCAGTAGCTTCCCATTGTGCTTATTCTCCGTATTGCTGCCTTCAAACCACCCTTTGTGATTTACGCCTGTCCCACTTTGTCTTTCTGAATTCCTTTTCTCCGGTCATAATAGCTTGCTTGCTTCTGGAGAGTTGGGAGGGAAAGCTGTGCTATCAGTACCCCTTGTACATGTCTGCATGAAGCACCCACTATACCATACTAGGATGGTCACTGTATATGCTACTAAACTTAGCTCTGAAGTCAAAAAGAGCATGCTTATTTATTATTATGGGTTGGTGCAGAACAGTGAATACAGGTTCTTTTTGAATGATTGGTACAAAGCATCACAATAATTTAGTGAGATAAAGACCTTTTTGCCGAGTCAGAATAACCATATAGGTCTGGAGAGATGGCTCAGTGTTTAAGCACATTTGTTTTTCTTTGGGAGTACTTGAGTCGGTCCCTACATTCACACCGTGGCTCACAGCTGTCTGTAACTCCAGTTCCAGGGATCCAGGACCCTCTTCCGACCTCCATAGGCATCAGACATGCATGCAAGTTTTTCACATACATACATGCAGACAAAACATATTTAAAATGAATAAAACTAACTTTAAAAAGAATAACCGTGTAGATACACTTTGATATGTTCTTTGTGGACACCTCTGCTGTGGTATAATGCTCTTGTACCCTGTAAAGATTTGTCACTTATATTGTTTAATAAAACTGATTGGCTAGTAGCCAGGCAGAAAGTATAGGCAGGATGACCAGATTAGAATTCTGGGAAGAGGAAAGCTCAGTTTGTAGTCACCAGCCAGCCAAAGAGGAACCAAGATGAGAATGCCTTGCTGAGTAAGGTACCAAGCCATGTTGCTAAACATAGATAAGCATTATGGGTTAATTTAACTTGTAAGAGCTAGTTATTAATAAACCGGAATAGGCCAATCAGTTTATAATTAATATAAGCTTCTGTGTGTTTTGTTGGGACTGAACAGCTGCAGGACCGGGCAGGACAGAAACTTCTGTCTACATACTTCAAATTCAATATTCACTGAGTTTGTGTTTCAAGTGAGACTGTACAAAATATTTCCATCTTCTTGAGTATTGTACCTTTTAATTGGCATTAATTTTATTGCCTCAGACAAAACAGTTTAATAAATGTCTGCCATTAAAAATTTTACAGAACAGTCTCCTGTGTTCTGGTAAGAATCAGTGGTAACTAAGTAGTAGACTCATTATAGTCAGATTTCCTAAATTCAACCTCCTGAAAACAAAACCATGAAATGTGCTTTCCAAGGGGCGACTGGACTGGCAGGTGAATAGTGAAGGGATTTATTGTTTTCACTTTCTTACCCATTTTGCAGTGTTTTTTTCGTGTGTGTGTGTGTGTGTGTGTGTGTGTGTGTGTGTGTGTTTTGCTTTTGGTTTTTCAAGACAGGGCTTTTCTGTGTAGCTTTGGTGCCTGTCCTGGAATTTGTACAGTAGACCAGGCTGGCCTCGAACTCACGGAGATCCACCTGCCACTTCCTCCTGAGTGCTGGGATTAAAGGCGTGCTCCACCACAGCCCAGCTTTGTTTTTTAATACAGGAATAATAAAAAATGGAAGCAACCCTGTGTCTAACACCAAGTAAATGGATAAGCAATGTGGTCTTGGCAACAACTTGTATGGGACATACAGCTTGTTTTGAACTTTCTATGTACCCTTCAAGTACTGGCAATAAGGTACATAGGCTTGAAATAGATCAAAGAAAAGAAACAAAACCTAATGTTACTGGTGAGTGCTTCCCCCACCCCTCTGGAGACAGGTCTTACTAAGCAGTCCTGACTGCACTGGAACTTGCTATATAAATTCAAAACTCAGGAGACCATCTGACTCTACCTCCCAAGTGTGATAGCATGCCTGGCCATGTGTGCTGTTTTTTTAGTCCAGTCAAAAAATATTATGCCCCTGTGATATATTTAAATGCTAGTTTCTTAAAGTGTTATTTATGAATTCATTTTATATGTTAATGTTAAGGGAATATTTTTAAGTCTTATTTCTCTAGTGTTCTCTTATAATCTTCCAAGTGGTCAGTACTATAGTTTATGGAGAGGAAAGGGAAGCACATGAGGCTCCGATGCTAAGGAAGCTCATGAAACTGCAGAGACAAAGTTTTCAAGACTCACCAGCCTTTCCCCCAAGGTTCTATATGCCAAAAATGAGATGCCAGGGGAGAGGGCTCTTCAGTGGGGCCACCTATAGGTTGAACAGGGAACCCCAAAGATGCAGCTTTTTTGAGTTGTTGCCTATGCCGGGGTGGGCTTTTTAGTGTTTTCGCTGCTTTGGAGTCACCCATGCTTCTCAAGTGACCCCAGTAAGCTTCATGTCCACCAAGCTACACCTGGATGGAATCATGTCTGTGGCATATTGTCAATGCCCCTGCGTGGGGTGAAGCCCCTGCGTGGGGTGAATAAGTTCACATTTTTTCCCAGGAAATCACACAGCACCATTCAAGGAGCATTTGGACATTAGACAAGTGAAATACTGGTACATACTGTAACCCAGAACCTAAAGCAAAGCAGAAAACCTGTGTAGGGAATCAACACACAGGCCATGTTAGATGAGCAGTCATCTGAACTACCTAGAATGGGCTCTACCACTGTGGGTGCTGTACCACCACTCCTAAGAGAGCAGAAGTTTTAAGTTTTGATTAAGTATAATTCACTGATCTTTCAAAAACAATACTGTGTGTTTTGTTTAGGAAATCATTGCCAAATCTAAGGCTCCCTAATTTTTAATGATTTTACCAAACAAAACCCTAGCACTGTCCTTTAGATTTCCCTGGAAGCACACTTTCTGTAACAAGGTATTCGAGGCCAGACAACTTTTAGTAAAGAGGTTCATTTTTGCTCATGATTCTGAAGTTGCAAGGTCAAGCAAGGGACACATCCAGTGTTTACCTTCTTGTTGCCAGTTCTGAGGTGGTATAAAGTATCACATGGCAAGTGATACAGCTCTTATAAAACCACCAGAAATTCAATTACAGATGCAGTGCCCTGTGATGCAGTCTAGTCCTAATCACTTCTCAGAAGTTCTACTTCTATGCACTGTTATTCTAAGATGTTTCCATTGATTTAAAACGTCTCAAAGACATTAAACTTGGACACATGAATGATGTGGGATTCCCCTCTGTATGATATGACTATGCTTTATTACCACTGGTTATTAAAGAAGCTGTTTCGGCCAATGGCTTAGTAAAGCCAGGCAGGAAATCTGAACAGAGATATAAAGTAGGTGGAGTAGAGAAACGCCAGGGAAACAAATGAGCAGTCTCATCCTACAAAATGGTGCACCAATGTGGGCCACTGCATCTACATAAAACCTGAGACAGTCTGGGAAGGAATTCTAGACACAAAAGAATAGAGTTAAGCACAGCTGCTTGGTAGCAGCATATTTTGAGATAGGCTCTGCTTGCTGGTGGTGAGCAGAGGCGCTGCTCCTTTAAGCAGCAGTCTACATCTACACACGAACTCCTGGAGGACGCTGAAACCATAGCATGTTTGGAAAATGTGAGGGGAAAAAAAACGGTAGTTATGACTTAATAGTACTGTAATCCAAAGAGAGAAACAGAAAATTAAATGCTAAGAATAAATAGGATACCTATGTAAACAACATGCTCAATTATAGTTTTTGATTTTTTTGAGCCATGGTCTTGATACACACACACACACACACACACACACCCTTAGCTGATCTAGAACCTACTATGTAAATCAAGTTCATGTTGCATTTGCAGCAATCTTTCAGCTTCCTCATAAATGCCAAGAGTACAGGCTTGCACCACCACACCTGGCCTCAAAAGGCATTTTTTAAGTTGAATTGTGCCTGATAATGGAAGGTTACCTCAATAAAAACAAAGGATATAATAAGTGTAAAAAGAATCATACTCTAAATTCTTCCAATTAAATAATAAATGTTTTATTTCTCCAATGACTTTTAAAATGTGAACATTCTGAGATTTAGCCACAGGCTTTACTTCCAAGTAACTTCTTCATTGGGCCTCAGTTCCCTGTGTGAAAAGACGGAAAGGAAAAACAGTAAACCATCTTAAAAATATTGAAATTTTATTTTACATGTGTGCCTTCAAGTATATATATGGACCATGTGTGTGCAGGTGTCCTAGCATGCCAGGAGAAGGCACTGGATCCCCTGAAACTGGAGTTAGGTAGTTGTAAGTAACCATGTGGGTGCAGGAACCAACCTGGGTCCTCTTTGAGAGCAGCAAATGCTGTTAACCATTGAGCCATCTCTCCAGCCACAATGTAAATAATTTTTTATGAGGGCCAGAAGTTTATATTTGTTTACATTCTATCAAATTGACTTACATTTACATTAGATTCATCATAAATATTCATTCAATTCTCCCATAAACTTTTACTGTCTCTTCCCCAGCTCAAAGAACAGTAAGCTCTTGATTTACAAAGCACTCTCTTCTTCTGAGTGCACTTAATTATTTCTGGATCCTTTGTAGCTCATTTCATCTTTCTTGAAATACCAGACTTGTGAACCACACCTGCATAGTGACACTGGATGCTACTTAAGTCTTTTTTACCCCTTGAGCTTCTAATCCAGATAGCTCTATCCACTGGCAGATAGCTGCACTACCAGGTCTGGTTAGGCATGCCATAGACCCAGGCAGCTGCTGGGTGTTACCACTCAGTCACCATATGTAAAGCTCAAGCAGTGATGCCAAAGCATTACCATGTATTTCAGCTATATCATGGCTTAAGGCATACATGTTATACAATAACATATAATGAAAGCATACATGATAGATTTTGGGGAGCTGGCTTAAAAGTTTTGTTTCTACATTAAAATATTCTACACTAAAATTCTGACTTTGTAGAGGGGGGGCACCACGAGGGGAGACCTCAAGGAAAGGGCAACAATAAAGGGTAATGAAAATTAGAAACGACAAAATATTTCATGTTTTCTATCATGCAAAAATCTAGATTTAAATACATATGACATGTGGGAGAGGAAGGGAACCAGTGAGAGGGGGCAAAAGTACAAAGATATGCATAATGAGGCTCAGTGATTGAGTGCTTGTTGCTCTCACAAAGGACATCCACACTGGGAGACTTACAACTGCTTGTAATTCCATCCAGATCCAGGGAATCCAATGCCCTCTTTTGGGTCTAAAAGCACCCACACACATGTGACACACACATAAAGAACCATTTTTTAAAGTGACTATGAAAAGATTGATAAGAGAAAAACACTTTCTAAGATATGAAATGGCTAGATCATAAATATTTACATTCCAGAGATAATCATACAGTTTCATACAACAAATAAATAACAAGCCTAATGCATCCATCACTTGACTGTAAAAAAAAAATTTTTTTTTTTTAATCTCTGGAAAAAAGAGCCCAAACTCCCCAGAACTGTGTGAACTGACCTCCGAAACAGCACACTCTTATTCCGGAAGGCAGTTAGCTTTTCGTCATCCCTCCTGTCTAGATAGCAGCCAAAGACAAATCCCACAGGGACAAGAATATGAACCCAGTGTTCACGTACAAGCTGAAGCAAGGTCATCGTGGCTGCTAAAACAGAGGGGAAAAATGATTATAAAATACAACTGCCTTTGAAATACTGAAAGGTGGATGGGATCACTAGGTCCTGGGAACAGTACACCTTAGGAAGGGGGACAAGAGCGAAAGGATGGATATAACCAATGCATGCCACAACAATGGGGATTTAATACGTACAAATAGTATGCTAGTCAATAATTACCCTTTGGTTTGGAGTTTTTTGTTTTTTGTTTGTTTGTTTGTTTTGCTTTGTTTTTTTTTGAGACAGACTCAACCTTGCTACAGTTACATTCTGGAGCCTGCTGTGTAGACTAGGCTGACCTTGAGCCTGCCACAGATGTTCCTGACTCTGCCTTCCTAGTGCTGAGATTATAGGTGTAAGGTACCACACCTGGCTTAAAACAAATCATTTTTTAAATTGCTTATGAAATAGGAAGACAGCTGTGGGCATGCCATGTTAAAAGCATAAGCCTCTTTAAGTTTGCTTAGCATCAGAATGCAATTAAAACCTAGATTAGGCTGTAACGGTTAGTATAAGGTTCACTGTACTTGGGCCAGTGTGATGCATTGCGCTTATTGCCAAGCCTGGCTGACTGATCCCAGAACCCACATACATGGCTGAGGAAGAGAACCACTTCCAGAGGTTATACTCTGACCTCTATGCATGCACACGCACAGAAATAAACCTAATAAAAATTATACTGTATCACACTATTCATGAAATATTATTTTTTACTTCATCAGTGATTTGATATGCTATAGAGCCAAGAAATGGAGAATTTAAAAAAAAATTTACCTGAAAAATGAGTATTTGCACTCTTTATGTTGCTTCAGAACTTCTACATAGATAAAATATTCCTAGATGCTCTCACAATGCAAATGCAAAGTTAATACTATTTTACTAGGTTTTGGGTTTTTTTTGGGTTTTGTGTTTTGTTTTTTGAGACAGGGTTTTTCTGTATGTAGCTCTGGCTGTCCTGGAACTCGCTCTGTAGACCAGGCTGGCCTCGAACTCACAGAGATCCGTCTGTCTCTGCCTCAAGTGCTGGGATTAAAGGTGTGTGCCACTACCACCAGGCTAGAATTTTCGAGTAAAGATAAATTTATTGAAAACTATTTTTTGAAGATTTAAAAGAAAATTGACAAGAACATGTCACAAGATCAGAAAATTAAATGACTATAAAAGATAAAAAAAGAGGATTTTTTTTGTTTTGTTTTGTTTTGCTTTTTGAGAGGTTTCTCTATAGCTTTGGAGACTGTTCTGGAACTAGCTCTTGTAGACCAGGCTAGCCTTGAACAAACAGATACCCGCCTGCCTCTGCCTCCCGAGTGCTGGGATCAAAGGTGTGCACCACCATGGCCTGGCGAACGTGCAGTAACTCTTATCCTCATTTTATATGGTATAAAAACAGCTTAACTCGGGGCTGGAGAGATGGATCAGTGGTTAACATACTTGTTCGTACAGAGGATGTAGGTTCTGTTCACAGGACACACATGCAAACTCACAACCATCCTTAACTCCAGTTTCAGGGGGTCCAGTGACCTCTTTTCATATCCAAGGACACTAGGCTCAAATGTGGTGTACACACAAACATGCAGACAAAATACACTAAAAAAGCCAACAGCTTAACTCAAGTAGCTATTAATAACACGCTACTGTTCCGATTCAGCAAACTCCAAACAATGCCTCCTGTGTCACAGCACTTTCTCTCCTTGAGTTGATATTTCTCTTTAGCTTTGAATACTTACCAATGGACAGATGAGGAAGACCAGAACTGGGAATCAAGTAAAAAATAACAAATGTGTGCTGAATTCAATAAAAACACCACTGAATCGCCAATTTTCTGTTAAGATTTGTATACACAGATGAAACAAAAACACATTCACATGAGAATGAATACATCACATACAGTGGCTGAGAGGACATGACAATCCTAGGAGAAGCAATACATTACTGCTAGAAGTGCTTAGCATAACCTGTGTTCGTCTCATGTAGATTCCATTTCTGCTTCATCTCCTGACATTGGTCTCTATATTAACACAATTCTGTTTGCCAGATTATAAGAACCTAGTACCTAAAGTCACAGTGTTAGACGATAATCATGAAGTTAAACGTTGCAGTTACTATAGTTCAAAATATGTAATACTCCTTATAGCAAATTCCAGTTTGAACATCACTGATTTTCTAGATCAGTTATGATGTAGCACATGAGAAGAATATATATTTACAACTTGTCCATCTGTTAGTTTTATATTGTAGTCTGTTGCTTAGCTACAGCTGAAATTCTCAACCTGAACTACACATCAGAACCACCTGGGGAAGTCTTTTTGAACTAGGGAATCTTTGGCCTTACCCCCAGGATGAGACTGGAATAGTAGAGCCATTCCTACTGGCATTCTAAGAGATGGCTTTGGTCTGGCTCCATTCAAAAGAAAGATGAGCTAGGACTATGGGGCTCTTGCCACATAAGGTCTTACAGACTCCAGAACAACTCACCCACTGATTTGGATACAAATTCTTCTTGGAGATATAAATGTAAATAAAGCCAATCTTACTTTATTTCCGAGAAGACAGTGGTTGTCTTCACCTTTATTAAGTAGCATAACATATTTAAAGTAGTTCTTGAATGCTAACCAAGGACTCACCAAGTGAACTGTTTGCCTTCTTTGTAAACCTGAGCCAGTCAAGAATGGAGATGATAAATACCTTTGATAATAAGGTGACATTACTTTAAAAGCACTTAACTACAAAATACTAGACAATGTTTATATTCATGAGACTGTGTTCAAGTTTGGCAAACTCAGTGGTCACCTACACTTCCTATCCTTAATTGCAAACTTAACGGCCAGAAATGTACTCAGCAGGTAAAGGCACTGACCATCAGGTCTAAGGACCCAAGTCTGGTTCCTGGGACCCACATGAGAGAGAACTGACAATTCAAAGTTGTCCTCTAACCTCTGCACCAGCATGCCACCACCTGCGGCATGAAGGCGTGCACACACACATACACACAAACACTTGCATGCACACACACAAATATTAAGTGTTAGCCTTATCGTTTGTACAGCTATTAGACATTATTTTGTATTAATGAGTTCTTGCTGATTCCCAGCTCAGAACAGTTTAAAATAAGCTCAGCCACCTGTAGGCTATGAGCCATTCCTATTGGCATTCTAAGAAACGGGTTTAGCCTGGCTCTATTTAGAAGCGATGAGATAGGCTATGGGGTCTCGCCACACACCGGCTCTTACAGACTCCAGATGTGATGACAGTGATACTAAGAAAAGGATTCTTTATTGAATCCATGGCTGGATTCGATCACCATGAAGGAATAGCCATAAGAGATAATGACAACTCTTAGTCCTAGAGAGGCATCTCATATTACAGTGGTACAGTGTATATTCAATGGGCTTGGGGAGCAGTACAGTGAATACTATCTGTGGGGATGGTTTCCTGCAAGTAGATGAGCAGGGACGACAAAGATGGACGTCTGACTCAGAATGAGGAAGAGGGGGAGTAGAGTGAGGATCTAGGCCATGGGCCCAAATCCTTAGAGCTTCATCCAGTATAGACACAGGTGGTAAGGACCTGGACAAGCGTCACTAGGCAAATCTAGATTTTGGGTGAGCTAAGAATTTTATCAAGAGGACAGGGCCAGTTAACTGTTTTAAGGAATATATTCCTGGCTGGTACTTAAGGAGAGCACTATATATATTAATCATCTCCTTTTACATCTTCAGATTTACTTTTATACTTTTTAAAATTTTTTAAAAGTGTGTGTGTGCACTAAGTACAGGTGTCTGAGGTCAGAGGCATCAGAACCCTTTGGAGATGGAGCTGTGAGCCACCCAACACAGGTGCTAGGAACCAAGCTCGGGTCCTCTGGAAAGCAATAAGCACCGAGCCATTTCTCTAGCCCTACGGAAGTCTTTTTGTATGAGGGCCCATAAAAAGAATTTTGTTTTTATTTCAGAATTTGAAGTAACTGTAGTATTTCTTTTTTGCTGTTGTTTTATGTTTTAGGATTGCTTTGTTTTGTTTTTCTAAATAGGGTTTCCCTGTGGACCACTGGCTATCCTGAAACTCTGTAGACCAGGCTGGCCTTGAACTCACAGAGATCCATCTGCCTCCTGAGTGCTGGGATTAAAAGCGTGCACACCATAGTATTTTTATTTATTATGTATACAATATTCTGTCTGTGTGTGTGTCTGAAGGCCAGAAGAGGGC